>VDFB02320874.1:0-65508 GCA_007258455.2 Sequoia sempervirens
TGTAAATAAAAATATTTTAGACTTCTGCCTTTTGCAGGCCATAGCTCCTGTTGCAGCCGAATCGTGAAGGGTTCTTTGCAAGTCTGTATGAGGCTCTCCTCTCGACCTCTGTGCTGACGCTGCCAAGCCCAAAGCCCTTCTACCACCTCTGTTGGGGCACTTCTCTACGCGCACCCATCTCGTTGCTCCATCGTACACTCGCAGTCTTCCACCTCGCTTCTCTGTTTAACTCTACCTCTACCCGCATCCTTCATCTTTTATTCTTAACACACTTTTCATTTCAGTTTTTTCGCTTGTAACATCCATTTTAAATTTTTTATCTCCCGCCCACCCTCATCTTGCCCGCTTTTTTTTAGTTTTTCACATGTTCATATTTTTTTCAAAAGCTTTTCATTTAACACTTAAAATCTAAAAGTGGTCCCTATTTTACAATATTTAGTTTTAAAAAGAAAGAGTTACATTTTTCACGTATACCTTTTAAGAGTTTTATGAGTTTTTATAAATTCTTTTATATTAAGTTTTTTTAATAAAACTTTTAAACTTTTAAATTAATTTTTGTAAATTGAATTCTTATTAATCATATTAAATTTTCTTTATTAATATTTATTATTTATTTTTTCTTAAATTAATATTAGTTTATTTTAAAATTTGAAATTTAATTAATTAATTTTTTATTTATTTTTAGTTTTTCTAAAAGATTATATTTAATATGTTAGTCTAGAGGGGCTTATTTTGTTTTTTAGACAATTTATTTAAGAAGGATAATTTTTTTTTAAGTAAATATTTACAATAGTTTTTTCTTTCTCATATAGTTGTGAATTTTTTATTGCAGTCATGTCAACTTTAATTCTTGAAATTAAATTAACTAGTTCTAACTATCATTCTTGGAAAACTCATATATGTTTTATTTTTCGGTTTAAACATCTTTTAGATGTAGCTACAGATCCTAAATCTAAACCAGGTTCGTCTGCATCCAAAGATGAAATCGAAAAATGGAATCTCAAAAATGAAGAAGCCCTTGGCCTCATAGGTATTTCCATGTCACCCGAACTTTATGTTCACATTGGGACATGTACAACTGCCTATGAAGCATGGGACAAACTCAAAACAATTTATGATAGTACAAATGAATCAAGAAAAAAACAAATTCAAGATCAACTTGAAGATTTGAGGTATTCTAATTTTAAATCTATGGATGAATTTTTATTGAAATTTGATGCTTTAAATAGTCAATTGGATGGTTTAGGAGTTAAATTAGATAATCTTAGATTAATTCATCTTATTCTTAAAAAGTGTCTTCCTAGACAATTTCAACAATTCATTACTAATATTCATGCTCAATTAGCTATTCCTTCTTTAGCTACTCAATTAACTTATGATATTTTTCGTGATTTATTAAGACAAGAAGAGGCTAAGTTAATTCAGTTTGGTACTCTTAAGTCTAATGAACATGCTTTCTTGTCTAATCATAAGCAAAATTTTAAACCTCACTCTAAACAACAACATTATAATTCCAAACCTCATTATAATAATGGCAATGATCCTAGAAAGTTTAACTCTTCTAAGAAACCACATTGCACTTATTGTAATCAGGATGGTCATTGGCAAAATACTTGTTTTAAGAAGCAAAATGAGAAAAAGCCTATGAAGCAAAATAATCAACATCAAAAGAAACCTAATAATAATAAGTTTCAAAATAATGCAAATCAATCTAGACGTGCTTTTACTTGTAGTTCTAATGTTTCTCAACCTCTTGAATGGGTTATTGATTCAGGTGCATCTCAACATGTTACTTCACATAAAGAAGCTTTTGAGTCTATGCAACCTGATATATCTAATGTTCCTCTTCAACTTGCTAATAATCATACTTGTAAAGTAGAAGCAATTGGAGATGTGAATGTTCCTAATGGTAAATTGCATGATGTTTTATATGTTCCTGAATTAAAGACTAACTTACTTTCAGTTGCTAAGCTTTGTCAAGATTATAAAATAGAATTTTACAAAGATATGTGCTATGTTATTGATCCAAAACAAAACAAGGTCATTGCTAATGCTAAATTAGACAATGATAATTTGTTCAAATTTTATGAGTTTTCTCAATCTAGATGCTCTTTAATATCTACCATTGATTTTAATGTTTGGCAGGAAAGACTTGGTCATATAAATGCTAACAATATTGCTTTAATGCAAAAGCTTAATATGGTAGATGGATTGCCTAGTATTGTTCCATCTAAAATTGTATACACAGGATGCATGAGTGGTAAGATGCATAGGGAGCCCTTTCCACATGGTCAATCATGGAGGGCAACTCATAAGTTGCACCTAGTTCATAGTGACCTTTTGGGACCCATGGAGAATAAGTCCATCCAAGGATCAAGGTATGCACTTACTTTTGTTGATGATTTTTCTAGAAGAACTTGGATCTATTTTCTTCATAGTAAGGATCAAGTTTTTGATATATTTTATGAATTTCATAAATTTGTTGAAAGGCAATCTGGTTTTAAACTTAAAATTCTTAGAACTGATAATGGTAAAGAATATGTGAACAATGCTTTTACTAGTTATTTGAAATCATTTGGTATTAAGCATGAGCTAACTATTCCCTATACACCTCAAAAAAATGGTGTAGCGGAAAGGAAGCATAGAACTATTGTTGAAATGGCTAGATCTATGTTACATGCTAAAAATATGTCTTATAAATTTTGGGAAGAAGCTATGTTTTGTGCTACTTACATTATCAATAGGACTCCTACTAAAGCTTTAAAGGATATAACTCATGAAGAAGCTTGGTCTGGTAGGAAGCCCAATCTTAAGCATTTAAGGATTTTTGGTTCAATTGCTTATGTTCAAAAACCTAAACAAAAGAGGCAAAAATTAGATGCTAAATCTTCTTATCATATTTTTGTTGGTTATGATGAACATTCTAAAGCTTATAGAGTTTATAATCCTCTTACTAACAAAGTTAAAGTTGCTAGAGATGTATGCATTGCTGAAAATGGTGTTCATGATTATTCTAAAGTGCATAATATTGATTCTTCTCAAAATAAAGTTATTGTTGTGGAGGATACTCCTCAAGTTGAAACTCCTCTTAACCCTCCTAATGCATCTCTTACTCATAGTGATAGTGATGATGAAGATGTTGAAATTTCTCCTCATGATTCTTCTTCTAGTGATGATACTCCTACATCTAAAAGAATGCCAAAATGGTTTAAAAGTTTGTTGCAAGAAAGTGAGGATTATTTAGCTAAAAATCCACCTAAAAGAAGAAAGGCAAATTATTGTAATCATGCTTTGATGTCTAACATTATGAATTCAAATGATCCTCAAACTTATGAACAAGCTAAAGATCAACCTCATTGGCAAAAGGCTATGCAAGAAGAATATGATACTTTAATTGCTAATAATACTTGGGATTTAGTTCCATTACCTCAAGGTAAGAATCTTGTTTCATACAAATGGTTGTATAAAACTAAGGTTAATGCAAATAATGAAGTTAGCAAGTTTAAGGCTAGATTAGTTGCTAGGGGCTTCTCTCAAGTTGAAGGATTAGATTATAATGAAACATTGGCTCCAGTAGCTAAGATGCCAACCATTAAATTAGTTCTTTCTTTAGCTTCTCATATGCATTGGCCTATTCATCAAATGGATGTTAAAAGTGCATTTTTAAATGGTGATTTACATGAAGAAATTTATATGTCTCAACCTTTGGGTTTCATTAAGGAAGGTAATGAAAATCTTGTTTGCAAATTGAAGAAATCAATGTATGGTTTAAAGCAATCTCCTAGAGAATGGTATTCAAAGATCAATGCTTTCTTTTTATCTCAAGGTTTCATTAGAAGAAAAAATGATCCCAATTTATATATTAAGCATAGTGAAGATGATATTGTGATTATTATTTTATATGTTGATGATTTAATTATTACTTCTAGTTCTAACAATTTGATTCATGATGTTAAGTCTCAACTCAATCAACAATTTGAAATGACCGATTTAGGCCTATTACATTATTTTTTGGGTATGCAAATTTGGCAAACACCTAAAGGTATTTTTCTTTCTCAACATAAATATGCTCAAGATCTCTTAGATAGATTTAAAATGAATGATGCAAAGAGTGTTTCTACTCCTTGTGAATTAGGAACTAAATTAATGGTTGATATGGAAACTCCTTTTGTTGATCCTACTTTATATAGGCAATTAGTAGGAAGTTTAAATTATCTAACTCTTACTAGACTTGATATTTCTTATAGTGTTGGATTGGTTTCTAGATTTATGCCTAAACCACAACAAACTCATTTTAAAGTTGCAAAAAGAATTTTAAGATATATGTTAAAGGTACTCTTAATCTTGGTCTTTTTTATGATGCAAATTGTGATCTTTCTTTAAAGGGTTATATTGATTCAGATTTAGGAGGTGATCCCAATGATGGGAGATCCACTTGTGGTTATTGTTTCTTTGTTGGATCAGGTGCAATCTCATGGAATAGTAAGAAACAACAATCTACTTCTCTTTGTTCTACAGAAGCTGAATATAAAGGTTGTACAAATGCATCTAAAGAAGCATTATGGTTAAGAAGATTACTTGAAGACTTGGGTCTACCTCCAAAAGATCCTACTCCTTTATATTGTGATAATCAAAGTGCTATTGCTTTGGCAAAGAATCCAATTTTTTTTTTTTTTTCCAAACACATTGCTCTTCAACATCATTTCATTAGAGAGCAAATTGAAGACAAGCAAATTTCTCTTTTGTATTGTAAAGGTGAAGATCAAGTTGCAGATATTCTCACCAAAGCTCTTTGTAAAGATAAATTTCTCTTCCATTGTAAAAATCTTGGATTACAACCCATTGAAGTGTTTGATGTAACCTCCCCAAGTAAAGCTTAAGGGGGGATGTTAGAAGATTAATCTCTACTTGGTAAAGGTTATTCTTTAATTGTAATTATTTATTAACTTGTAGGAATATTCCAAAGGAATCCCTACAAGTCTTTTGTCTTTTTTGTCATCTCACACATGTGTGAGGATGACTTATTTTTAATTCTTTTATTAAGGAATATTTGTAACCACCTCCCCTTAAGAGGTGACACTTTGCATCAACACATAGATGAATGGTGGTATCTGATTGAGTTGCTGGGAGTTACATTCTAACTCCTCATTCTCACCTCTACTTATTGAGGTGCCTCTCCTCTCATTCTTCAAGACTCATGCAAGCAAGCTAAGGCTGAAGCTCTCTCTCTTTGTATTATTCCTTAGGCATTTTGCCTCCATTCATAATATTGGGGTTTTTTCTTGTTTTTCCCCTTAACAAATTCTTGTGTCTCTCTTGCTTTGGTGGTGCTTGGTTTGGCTACTTCAACTTATTTGGTAATCTCTTTCCTTCAAACAATTGCTCTTTATTAGTACTTTTCATTGCTCTTTTTAACACTTTTGCATTGTGAAATTATTATTCGCCATGCCAAAGAAATGAACTGTTAAAAGGAAAAAACTAATAGATGATCAGCTCCAAGCTATTAGAGATAAAGAGAAAAAATGGATGAGGGAATATTGTGAAAAGTAGAAATTGGGAACGATTGATGAAAACAAGCTTGAAGAGGAACCTCAACTATCAAAAAGAGAAAAGAAATTGGCAGCACAAAGGGCATGAATGCAAAAGAGTCGTGCTAGGGGAGATGTAGATACCATAGTTGGAGACACACCCTCTACTGCAAGTGAATACGAAGGGACACCATTAAGCACAAGCGAATATGGAGGGACACTATCTACCACAAGTGAGTATGGTTGAACACCATCCACCACATCTGAAGTTGAGAGTACATCATCACTCGGATTTGATGAACAAGGTATGCCTTCTATTCCACTTCCTTTGATCGAAGGTACACAATCTAGCCCACCTCAATTAAATATTGATAAAATTAAGTTAATGTTGAGATGTATGTACCTAAGAGAACACCACCTCTAGAATTTTGGCGAGGAAAGCCAAAGTTTTGATTAATATTGATGAGGATATTTTTAGTAAACACATGGAAGGTAACATTCCGGTAACGACTTGTAGAAGATATACCATAAGATTTGGCAAATGTTCTTTGAAAGGCTAAATGAGACTATAAGATGTCAACTATTTGTTCAAATGATGCGGGGTTTAAAGTACAGAAACATCATGAAGACTCTTGGGTTGAGAACATCTAATGCATCAAGTGAAAACACTATTGTGAAGAATCTAATGGATGCTTATGACAATGTGGATAAGACCTCACGCTCAAAGGATAGTAATGTCACCCGACATGTCATTACATCGACTTTGGTAAGCTATCAAACAAAGAGATCTCACCTCATTAAAAAGACAAGTGAACAAATGGGAATTAGTAGAAAAACTTTATCAAAAGCTGTTCAAAGGTGGCAAGGAATTGAGGGCACTGATTGAAATGAATTATGGGCATTCTCAAGGAGACTGCCACACAAAGATAAAAAAGTTGTTGAAGCATTAAGAATTCAATTGAAGATTATTGGAAGAATAATACAAGGCCACCCAAATCAAAGGATGTCGTAAGATGAGAATCGTAGTTGAAACCGTGAGCCACATCCAAAGCATTTTGGATAATGACTCAAACCCAATTTTTCATAAATTTCAAAATTCTTATCCTCAAATTAGTATTTCTCAAATATTTTTGAAATGATTAAACCTTTTTATGTCAAGATAAATCACACATGCACTTCTTGTTGCTGTAAACTACATATTGAATTGTCTAACCATTATGATGTTTATCATTCTATATGTTTACATTTACATACTAACGATGCTTTGCAGGATTGTGGCATAAAAGCCCCACCAAAATCTTCAAGAGAGTTCTTATCAAAAAAATTATGTCAAATAGAGGATGGCCAAATATTCTATAGGAGAACATGCTTGGATGGTTCATGCGAGCGTTGTGGTGGCTTGCAATGAATGCGAGTATTCAACATATGGAAAGCACATATGAGGTGGGAAAAAAACTAGTAGAGTTCAGGAAGTATAAAATAGTGGCATATGGTACAAAAGATGGGTCTAAAGAAAAAGGTGTGAGTTGGTTATCTAAGATTCTAGTGTATCACTTCATGTCCATGTTTCGTGAGAATCTAGTGTATGAGTATGCAAGGCATACCCATAGAGCCCGATGGCTGGACACACAATTCAAGCTATGCAAGGACATCTTTCCACTTGGTAGCATAGTATTAGTGGTTGAATTTGTAGAGAACTACAATCTACAGCCACATCGTGAGGTGCAGTCACAGTATTACAACTCCACACAGGTTTCGATATTTGTGCACATAGCATTCATACATGCAGCTGAAAGTACAAAGGTGGAAGGAAGGTATTGAGGGAGTATCACTTTTATATTAGTGATGATCGCACGCATTCTCCATAGTTTGTGCAAGGTTGCTTCTAGATGTTCTACAATAATTTGGCTCAGAGGGGCATATCATATGGTTGACAGATAATATGGTTAGATAACTATGCAACACAGTTGAAGAATGCGCGCATGTTCTATTGGTTGTGTAGGATGCATCTCACTACACCTGTTCAACATATGTGGAACTTTTGTGAGGTCAAACATGGAAAGGGAGAGCATGACGGTGCAGGAGCATGCGTGAAAAGAGCATTAGCACGAGAAGAGTTAAAGTATAAAGACAATGCACAATTGACAGATGCAAGATCAATCGTTGAGTGGTGTAATGGTTTGATGGGTCCAGGTAATGAAGGTACATCTTCAGTTCATAGATTTTTTTGGTTGATGGATGATACTAACATTGCACCATATGAGGATTGTTGTACACTAACAGGATCAAGTGAGTTGCACTCTTTACTTAGCTCAAATGCAGGTTCATGGAGTATCGATACACGTAAGATGGCATGCTTTTGTTCTTCATGTACAATGCAAGCCTGAAATGATTGTGAGTTAGGGGAGTGGGTTGATAAATGGTTGATAAGTTATCTTAGCCCACTTCACACGTATCGCCCTTCGATGGCATTGGAACTAACACAGATGGAATCATCGGTCAAATTTGACCATGTATCAGATCTAGTTCAACCAGGTAATATATCTACTCGCTTAGTATTTGAAATTCTATATTGTTATCTTACTTTGTACTGTATTCATAATGTTGACTAATTTCAAGAGATATGCCGTACATATAAATGTAGGGCATGTTTATGCAGTTATTGCAGATGAAGACAACGAAGCGGGTACATACTATTACTTGTGTCGTTGTGTTGAGGCAAAAAAGAAATTGGAAGCCCCAATTATAGATGGAGAAAACATTGAATACCCTACAGGCTTAGTTGTTGTTATTGGAACGTGGTTGAGAAGGTACCCACATAAGAGTGTTAAACATTGGTTGTTTGAGGATTTGACACGCATCATAAGATTCTTCATTACTCAAACCTTGTCGTGGCATCTGATGTTCATTTGAGCAAATATAGGGGTAGACATTTGAACAAGACCATATGGAAGGTCCGTGAGTCTGACCATGAGACAATACTTGACACAATAAAGAGTAGAGCACACCCAAATGGTTCACTGGATTAATTTGTAAGTATACGCACAACGATTCTTATTAATTTATACTTGTATCCATGTCAATTTGGTTGATGCCAATGCTATCATCTTATTTTACTTTGTGTATCTATATGTAACCAGACAAACATTGATTGGTGTCCCCTTGCATAAAATGCAGATTTATGAGCCATCCAAGAGAATCTCAAGAAGAAAAGCAATGCAACATCCTTATTTTGATGATCTTGACAAATCTCAATTATGATTCTAAGCCATTACAAAAGTGCGTGCGAAGCTTGACGAGGCAATTCAAGTTATTCATTTGAATTTAACCTTATCATGACCACCTATGACGTAGACATTATAAGAGCATCTCAAATTTCAATAAATTCTATTCATGAGAGGTGTTGTGTGCAATAGGTATCTTTGAACTCCTAGTGAAGATGTATGACCAAGACTGACTAAGTTGAGAGACTGCCATGCCTATCTATAAGTGCCTTCCATCTATTTTGGATGAACTATTTCTTTTTATTCTTTTCCTTTGCGTATCTGTATCTAAACTAGTAAAAATTGATTTAGGCCTTGTCCTTTGTAGATTAAGATAATATAGAGAATTAGGTTTTTTTTGAGTCCATCTAGAAGAAAATCCATTGAGTTTTTCCACTGTTAGAGCACATTTTTTGAAATTTAGTTTGGAACTTTCAATTTGAGGTTTTGAGAGTCAAGTAAAGAAATAAAGCATACTCCACTGAATTAGGCTTGTAGATTAGTGGAGTAGGGTTATAGTAGGGTGTTTATGGTGCAGGAGCACCAAGGACAATGAGGACCACAAGGTGGTCAAATGGTAAATTTTGATTTGTAGTCCATGAAGAATATTGTAATAAGGTCACAAGGACCATTAGGAAGTGTTTTAAGTCAATCTGGGTTGGTAGGATATGAGTTTGCAATGTCATGTTAGCATGTTGTCAATTTGGTGTAATGAAGCCTTGAATGGCCTAAATGTGAAAATGCATGTAAATTCATAATGTAAGGGTCAAGATGATGTAATGAGGCCATCATAAGGTCACTAGTTTAGGTATGGAGTCATTGTAATTGCTATTTTAAGTCCATTCAAGGCTCATTATTCAATATAGAAAGTTTGGTTAATGTTTGATTCAGAGTTTTCAACGCTTTATTTCTGATTTTTCATTGTATTTCCTGATTTTACTATATTTTCAGAGTTTCCTTCACTTGTACGAACCAGTACATTCTTAGATATCTCTCTCATTCATGTTTTCATGTTATTTGGATGATCAATGGATGTTTTTACAATTCTCTTTAAGGAATTGGTCTTTTAGTTGTTCAGTGGTGAATTGGAAGACTATAGTGCTGACCTTATGTAAGTTGGATTAGATATATGAACCTGAGTTGGTTTCTTGGTTCTTAAGTCTGAATTTGTATTCCTCCACCCTACTCTGCATCAGTTGATATTCCTTCAAAAAGGCCTTGTGAATGTTGTATGTTGTTGGAAATCATACTTTTAAAAAAATACCAAAAGGCTCTATTTTCTAATGTTTTTATCTCTTTAGAAGCAAAGAAGTTGGGACAACAGACATGTGTTCCAAAATAAGTGTATCTGAAAATAATATATGTTTTTAATGGCCAAAATAGGTACCCTAAAATGTATTTATCCTGTAAAGATTCATTGTGGTTTGCATGTTACACCCGATTTAGTGTTTTAGCACTTACAAGCAAATTTGGTCTTCTAGTGCAAGCAATTGTGAAATCTGATTAAACAGTGTTGTAAGAAGGTGTTTTAGCTTTTTTCATGTCAAAATAAAGATGAATAAAGTGTACCAAGGTCTGGTAAAAGTTTGGAAGCAAGATTTGAAGGTTAGGTGTCTTTTGCCTTGTGAAAAGTTGCAAAGCTGTGCAACTTTCGTTCTGCAACTCGTTTGACCAAACATACTGTTCCAATGCATTTGAATAGGCATATTTACACTAGGAATGGTCCTCTTTCATACCCAAACATATGGAATCGCTTCGAGCTACGTTCAACCGGATCGATCCCTTAAGGGTCCAAAGGGAAAAATGACTGCAAAATTTAGCATGAGGTTACTCAGACACTGTGATGTTTATAAACTTCTCATTTGATCCTATGGGATTGTGTTGCCCCTCTGCACAGTCTCCAATTTCATTTATTTTGTATGTTTTCCTATTCGGTTTCGTAGCTGGATGAAGTGCGTCACTGAGTGGCAAATTTTCGCTCAAGAACTCGCGGTGGACCAAAACAAACTATCTTAAATCTTGTCCGAATAGGAATTTTACGCTTGTGGCATGGTACCTTTTGGTAACTCAGAACACGCTTAACGCTTCCTCGAGCTACGCTCAACCGTGATCGATCCCTTTAAGGGTCCAGCGGGAAAAATGGCTGCAAACTTCAGCATGAGGTTACTCAGACACCGTGATGCTTATAAAATTATCGTCTAATCCTATGAGATTGTGTTGGGCCCCTCTACAATAACCTCTCTCGGTTTTTGTTCTCAAAGTGGTTTTTTCTCGTAGTCTCTAGTTTTCAGTTGATGAAAAAAGTGTCAAATGGAAGTAGTGGAGAGTTGCAAAGTGGTGCAATTTTCGTTCTGCAACTCGTGTGACCAAGTGGACTATTCCAACATGTCTAAATAGGAATTTTTATGCTAGTCATGGTACTCTTTTGCACCCAAACACGCGGAATCGCTCCGAACTATGTTCAACCGGATCGATCCCTTAAGGGTCCAAAGGGAAAAATGGCTGCAAACTTCAGCATGAGGTTACTTGGACAACACGATGCTTATAAAATTCTCATTTGATCCTATGAGATTGTGTTGGGCCCCTCTACAATAACCTCTCTCGGTTTTTGTTATTTCAAAGTGGTTTTCCCGTAGTCCCCAGTTTTTAGTTGATGGAAAAAGTGTCAAATGGAAGTAGTGGAAAGTTGCAAAGTGGTGCAATTTTCATTCTGCAACTCGTGTGACCAAATGGACTGTTCCAATGTGTCTGAATAGAAATTTTTACACTAGGAATGGTACTCTTTTGCACCCAAACATGCAGAATCGCTCTGAGCTACGTTCAACCGGATCGATCCCTTAAGGGTCCAAAGGGCAAAATGGCTGCAAACTTCAACATCAGGTTACTTGGGCATCGTGATGCTTATAAACTTCTTGTCTGATCCTATGAGATCGTGTTGGGCCCCTCTACAATAATATCTCTCAGTTTTCATTATCTCAGAGTGGTTTTCTCGTAGTCTGCAGTTTTTAGTTGATGGAAAAAGTGTCAAATGGAAGTAGTGGAAAGTTGCAAAGTGGTGCAATTTTCGTTCTGCAACTTGTGTGACCAAACAGACTGTTCCAACGTGTCTGAATATGAATTTTTATGCTAGGAATGGTACTCTTTGCACCCAAACATCGGAATCGCCCGAAGCCACGCTCAACCTGGACGATCCCCATGGGTCCAAAGGGCAAATGGCTACAAACTTTAGCATGAGGTTACCTCGCATACCTGATGCTGCGTAATCTCTTTGTCCGATCCCATGAGATCATTTTGGCTCCCTACAATAACCTCTCTGGCCATTATCTCAGAGTGGTTTTCCCATAGTCTCCAATTTTTAGTTGATAGAAAAAGTGTCAAATGGAAGTAGTGGAAAGTTGCAAAGTGGTGCAATTTTTGTTCTACAACTTGTGTGACCAAAAAAATTGTTCCAATGTGTTTGAATAGGAATTTTTATGCTGACATGGTACTCTTTCACACCCAGTAACATGCAATCTACCGAGCTACATTCAACCGTGATCGATCCCCTTATGGGTCCAAAGTGGGCAAAATATTAGTTGCAAACTTCAAAGATAAGGTTACCTCGCATAATCGCGGACGCTTTATAAACTTCTCAGCTCCCATCCTATGAGATTGTGTTGGACCGCATAACAAACTCCCTTGGCTTTTGTTATCCTCGCAGTGGTTTCTCCGCGGTGTCCCTTAGTTGATGCAAAAAGTGTCAAATGCAAGCATTGGAAAGTTGCAAGGTGTTGCAATTTTTGTTCTACAACTCGTGTGACCAAACAGACTGTTCCAACACATTCAAATTGGCATTGCTTTACGCTTAGGGTACGAACCTTCCTTCACACCCAAATACGCGTAATCACTCGCCACGCTCAACCTGGGATCAATCTCTTTACGGGTCCAAAGGGCAAAAATGGTCGCAAACTTCAACATGAGGTTACCTGCATTAAATTCGCTGGTGCTTTATAAATTTTTGTTTGATCCTATGGGATTGCGGCTATCCCTCTACAATAACCTCTTTAGTTTCATTATCTCGGAGTGGTTTTCCGTAGTATCTAATTTTCTGATGGAAAAAGTGTCAAATGCAAGTAGTGGAAAGTTGCAAGGTGGTGCAATTTTTTTTTTTGTAACTCGTGTGACCAAACAGATTGTTCCAACACATTCGAGTAGGCATGTTTATGCTAGGCATGGTTCTCTTTCGCACCCAAACATGCAGAATCGCTCTGAGCTACGTTCAACCGGATTGATCCCTTAAGGGTTTGAGTGTAGTATGTTGAAATAGGCCATTCCTCTTATTGTTCAGGTTGTGTCTCGGTGATATGGACCTGATGTAACTTAAATTGTGGTAGCTTGATATACAAAGTCTATTGATGCTAGGGTTCAATTTGTATGATATTGAAAACAGAAGCCAACTGAGTAGAGTTACCAACTGAGTAGAGTTATCAACATTATTCATAAATCATAATAATTTGTTTAGTACACTAGCCATTTTGATGCCTTCTTGTAGTCTCAAACATTATTTTGTATCATTGTTACATCGGTTTTTGAAGTGGCAACTTAATATAGCTCCATAATACAAAATCTGGTTCAAGCTGATTTTCACGTGAAAAAAATGTGAATCAAATCACGTTGATGTGAAAAAAAACCATGAGACCATAGCTTGTGGTGCAGGAACACCTAGGTCATGTAATGCCTTCAAAATGCTAAGTTGTCAAAAATGTATTTAAGTCCATGTAATGCCAAAATTAAATGTAATCAAGGCATGAAAAAGCACAAAGTGTAATAAATGCTCAATATGTAAAAGAGAGAAAAAGAAAGAATGTGAAGAGACAAAACAAGAAAATCAAGAAAATCAAGGAAGAGGACGAGTCATAGGTCGTTAAAGGAAGATGAAGAGGTAGTTGATGGTTGGAAACTTCTTTAAAAGCATTGTAAAGGCCGAGCAAAGAGATCATTGTATTCTGGAAGAATTAAATTAACAAAGAGTTCCCTGTTTTAGCTTATTTTCTGTGTTTTTCAGTTGTTTCTTAACTTGTATGGATTGTGCAAGAGTTTAGGGTTCAAATTTAGATTTTTTCCAGTAGGTTGGGGATCACCATTTGTTTGCATCCATTTGGGAAGGAATCCATTAAATTTAATGTTTGTTTGAGCATTCTTCTTATGGCTCGGTCTGAAATCCTGTGCATTGAGTTTTGAGTCTTATAAGGCATTTCCACACTACTCCACTAATATAGGTCAGGTAGATTGGTGGAGTAGGTTAGAGATAGGTTATTTTTTATGTTTTGATGTTTGTGAGTGGAGGAAAAAGCAAGAATACCTTGAAGGAGCTGTTGCTACATAGGAAATTCTGAGTTTTCCAGTCAAAATGAACAGTTTCCAACATGATAGTGGAGAAAGAAAAAGTGCATGGGTTAGAAGATGTTTCCAAATGCCTTTTCAGATGTATTTTGACATGTTCCAATGGTTTTCCGGAGGTTTTTAGGTTTGCATGTAGCCTATACAAGAAACCCTCATTGATTTTTGAGTTTTTCACCCTATAAACAAGGGTTTGTCAATATACTATAAAAATGAGTCTTTTAATCCCTAAAAATGGATAAATTGGGAGTTTTGTGTTATGTATAATGACTGTTTTGAGGTTTTAAGTGTTTTGGGAATGTTTGAAGGGGGTCTTCTTTGAAAATCAGGCCTATTTTAGTAGCCCTTTTGATAGCGTTTAGACTAAAAAGTGCTTATTTCTTCAATATAAGTTATTTTGAGTTTTTGATATGAGGAAATGGGCATTAAGAGGTCTCTAAAAATGTTTTGGATCTTGGGTTTTGAAACATGTGTGTTTGGTTTACCCGATTTAGGGCATGAATGTCTCATTGAGAAGTAGTGCATTGACTGCTCAGAGAATATAAGTCTGACCTAACAGTGATCAGTAAGTTGATTTTGAGATAATGTTGTCTAAGTGATGGTGTTAGGAATGTATGGAGTCTTGGACAAGGTTTAGAAGTGAGATATGTTGTTTTGATAGTTGGACAGTGAGGAGACTTGGTGTAAAATAATACATGAAATTGTAAGTTTAGTCAGAACAAAGTTAAAAGAGAGCAAGTTCCTGATTTGTATCAGTGGTAATAATGATGTTCACAGTGCTTGATGGTCTAGTAAAATTTTGAAAGCCAATTGTAATGATGGATTGACTATTTGGGACAAGTTGAATAAATTGATTGAATGGAAGAGTGCCTTGTTGAAAATGGTGTTTTTAAAATGCATGTTGATCTAATTGATTGAATCAAAGTTTTCTAAAATGGTTTTTTTCTTTGAATGAGTCAATTGGAATACATATTTGTGGAAGGATGATTGATGAATGATAAGAGAATTTGAGTGGATGAAAAGTAGATTTCTGATGAAATGTTGAAATTTTGTTTGATCTTCTCCAAGATGAGTTTGGGACAAGAGTCCCTTGAGTTGTTGATTGGTTTGGCAATCTTTGTATTGCATCAGCTTGTTACTTACTATTATGCTATGATATATTTTTTCTAAGCATCCATAGCTTGTTTGAAAGCACCTATTTTAGGCTTTTAGCCATAGCAGCAAAGCAATGAACTATTTGATAAACTGCTTTGATAAACATGTATGAAAAATGTGTTAGCATAGACAAGGCAGTGAACTCTTTGAAAAAATGCCTCAAAGAAATGTGGTCTCATGGTGATGGAATGGCATGACGAATGCCATGACAAGAAAATTGTTGTGGGTTGTCATGGCATTCCATCACCATTGAGACCACATTTCTTTGAGGCATTTTTTCAAACAGTTCACTACCTTGTCTATGATATTGCTTAATATTATGCTTTTGATAGATTTTTTCCAAGCATCCATAGCTTGTTCGAAAGCACTTGTTTTAGGCTTTCAACCATAGCAACAAGGCAACACTTGAACTATTTGACAAAATGCTATGGTAGACATGTATGCAAAATGTGGTATAGACAAGATAGTGAACTGCTTGGAAAAAGCCTCAAAGAAATGTGTGGTCATGCCATGCAATGCAATGCTCCTAGTTATTAGTTATGCAATGTGAAGTAACACTGTATAACCTGCTTAGATTGAATTTGTAAAACTATATTGTAATTGAAATTTTGTCATCTATCAGCATCTATTTATTAGTTATGTAATGTGAAGCAATGTTTTGAGTTTGAAAGATGTGCAATGCAATGTAATCAACGCTATGAATATAAACTACAAAAATCTATTTTTTTCTAAGTTACTGGTTCAGTTTTGGGTTCGGGTTTGAGTTCGACAACCCAGTTCGCCAGTTTGGGAATTTTTTTTTTTGGGTTGGGTTCTTTTTGGGTTCAGTAATACAAAAACATAAAAAAATTAGAAATATATATATATATATATATATAATCAAGTTCAAAAATACACCACCATATTAATAGTCATCAAATAACATAGAAAAAATACACCACCACTTTCATAGTGAAATATTAAAATATTAGTGATCTACTCGAATGTCATGATACAAAATTATAAATTAAAGTTCAAACATAAAAATGTCAAGTGTTTATAATCAACCATTATTGATCATTGATCAATCTGAAAAGTGTGAACATTTTTCTGTGTGGAAGGAAAAAAGAAAATAGTGTTACATAATTATTTACATTGTGAAAGAGCCAAAACCTTTTTCTTGCAGATCATAGAAGAATCTCAGTGATTTTTTGGGTGTCCTTGCCTTGGAACGAACTATCCTGAGCCATGAATGATTGACCAGGAACTGTGAGAAAGAAATAAGATAAATCACATGCAACTTGTTGCAATTTCTTTCCTTGGGAAAAAGGGTAAAGTTTCTTTTCAGGGAGAATCTCCTTTAGAGTTTGAACGCATTGATAATTTTCAAGATAGACTTAGCCAAATATGTATCTAGGTTTGAAGCTTTTAGGTAAAATGTTTGCTTCTTAAAATTTTGTTCAAAATTCAAGATGCAGGCTCTCCTCCCTTAGGGAAGAGAAGGCCTATCAAACCTAACACTCTTATGCAACACTTCTTAAGTTCTTGTTGATGTAGTATTAGATGCAAAGTTTCAAAATAGGCATGGTTATATAAATTCTCATCTCACGACTATCATTGCATCAAATTAAGAATTTTCAATCCTTTATGGTCTAGATAAGAGAAGTATGGAGTAGTGTTCCAATGCTAAAGTCTTATTGTGAATCTCTTTGCTATGAGTGGTTCAAAAATGAGGAATCTGTCTTCTACACCAAATGAGAAATATTCACAATATGTGCTAGGAAGGAATAAAAGTCCATAAGATCAAGTATGCAAGAACTGAGAATTGCAAAATTGGCTTACATTTGACTTCCAAACACATAAATTTTCACACTTTTTGATGTTCACATGTAAGTCAAAAAGTATATGTGCGTAAGTTGTAAAGTATACACTTGAATACATGTAACTCATATCTATTGAACCATGAATTTATAATTTGCAAATATGGACACCACCGATAAAAAAGATTTGTATTAAGCAAATAGCCATGTACGCATACATCAATATATGTCGATATAAGTATAGAATATAGTTACAAAATAGCCATATAGGCTTATGAGAATGCCATATAGGCATACAATGTCAAAAATATCCAACACAAAATATGTACAAAATTGCCATGTAGGCATACAACAAAGGGCTCTGTGCATTCAAAATTAATTTCTCTCTATGCTCTGGTTCAAATACAATTTTCTTTCCCTTTGCTGGGCAATCCGATGGTGATAATTCTGTCACCGTTCTGCTGTGCTCGAGGAGTGCTCCTACTGCTCTTCCTAGTGTTTAGCTCCTGGTGAAGTTTCAACTGTTACAATAAGAAGTAAAGACATTAATATATAGAAATTAAATTATAAAAATTAATATATTTAACAAAATAATCACTTACGGCCATCTCACGATCACTCTCCACGATGGAAATATTTGCACGCCGATGCTCAGGTGTGCTCAAGCCTTGTATAAACCATCCAAATAAGAATTAAACTACGAATCAATAATGGTTTGATTTTTCACTAGAACTAGTTCATCTATAACAATGAATGTAAATTGAAATTTAGTAATTTGCCTCATACCTCCCCTATCAAGCCATCGAGGATTGTATAGTGGAGGAAACACCAATATCCTTCCCTCGTAATGTTTGGTGGTGTTTCTGTCACCAACATCTGAAAATAAAACAGCAAATTATTCAATCACAAAAAAGTTACAATAGCGATCCATGTGATGACTTATAATGTATGAGATCTAATGAACAAAATTTTGAGTACAAGTATTAAATAGATATATTTCTGATTATTAGTTATCGAATTTGAAGTAATGCTTTGAGTTTGAATGATGTGTAATGCAACGTAACCAACAATATGAATATAAACTACACAAATCTATTAAACTTATAATTCATTACTTAAGTTCTCTTTAAATTCTATATTACCTCCGTGAACGTTTGATCAAATCTACTGGCACTCGGAGGTGTTTCCTTGAAACCTCCAATAGTACCCTGTTCAACATCCAAAATCACATATTAAAATACCATTCGTAAAACAATGCTATTAACACATGTAATAAATTTATAATTGTTTACTAACTTTACATACCCCACTGATAGGTGTACTGCAAAAAAAAGTAGGTGGATGACTAGTGTATCCAGTCTCCACACTGTGACCCTACAATTTTATTAAAATAGTAAAACTAAATTAGTTAATCTTGCATTTCACAATCAAAATTTAATAAATTAAATTCAATGAACATGCTGAATTTTACCTGAGTGTAAATGCCATATGCATCATGCAAAATGTCATCCGTCCTCTCCATCCCTGTAGATGCATATGGATCAGGCTATGTAGTAGCATATGGATCTTGCGTAGCACCCTCCTGAGTGCCGGTAGGGTCATACGAACAAGTTGCCCCACAAGATTGACACACATGGGTTCGAAGGCCACCACCTGAAGACTCCCCTGGATGGCACTATACAATAGGGCTAGTGTGATGGATGACACTCTGGGTCAAAGTTGTGATCGCCTGCAATGTCTCTATGTTGGTACTCTCCTTCGCAACGACAAGCATCACAATCTGCTCATGAGGCAGCCTAGCGAGAGGTCGTCTCCCTTGCCGCATAGGATCCGGCTATGCACCGGTCCTATCCTGAGCTGACCCCCCACCTCTCCCTTGGAACTCCCTCATATCAAAATAATTTGGGATATGGTTCAATACAAACTCATTGTATAGTTTCCTAAGAAAATATTGGCGGACTTCACAATTATTGCACGGTGGGTAATCAAAGACCATATACCATCTTTCATAAAAACGGTTCTTAATCTCTTGGTGGTGGCACCAATGAATAGGAAACCTCTTTGCATTGAGGGTAAGATTTTGATTTGTTTTAGGGTCAGTGAATAGAGAGCACAAATCACCTTTAGTAATTTTTAAATCTTTTACTTGTTTATATGATAATTTGTCTGCATAATATGCCCTAGCTGTCTGCCCCTATCTTGCCATCCAGCTATTTGTTGGGTGATTGCATCTACATTTTTTAACATGTCTTTCAATGAATTTGCTAGAAGCATTCTTTCTGTGGTTGAAGCATTTGGATCACTCAATCTATTGATAAGATCCTCAAGTTGTTTTCTATTGTTCTCAATTTCACTCCTCAAATTTTCTTGAGTGCCAGGAGGGAATTGAGAGAATGGTGGGGAGGTTGATTTTGTTGAAGATTTTTCTATTGAGGATTCACCTCCTCTTCTTGTTGAGGATTTGCAGGATTGCCTACAAATTAAAAAAAACAATCAAATCTAACCTAAAACAAAAAAAATCAATTTCAAACTAACAAATTCAAAACAAATAGCAAACAATACTTACCTCCTGCATCTCTTCGTCGTCGTGGCACCATACTTTCAAAAAAAATCCAACCATTCTTGATGAAATTTGCAGAAATCCTTCCTCCTAGAACGCGAGTGTGAAAGTGAGGATTTTTGGCCGCGAGCAGAGCTGAGAAACAGTAAAGAGCAAATGATACACATTTGACTTTTTTTTCTTTTAAAATCACATAATGCGCTCACGTTATAACACGAATGCGTTATGTCTTTCCAATTTTTTTTCCCATTTGGCCATAAAAGTGCGACTAACTTCATGCACCCACCCACATGCAACACACAAACTTGCACATGCAAGCACACACAAATCCTGGAAAAAGGCTTTGATACCACTTGTAAGGGAAATTGGGTTATCTCAGATAGAAACATCTAAGAACAACAGTTCCTTTGATGATTTTAATTCCTTCAAATTTCCTCAAAGACACAACTACTATGTCATAAAGTAGAAACATGCACAATTGATTTCCCACATTAACCCTTATGAGAAAAGTACATGCAAAATTAACCAGATTCAACACTATACATAGATTCAAATTTGTAGAATCAAACAACATGAAAGACAAACATAAATAGACACACAAATTTATGTGGGAAAAACCCTTACGGGTAAAAAACCCCACACTCCAAAAGATCTAGCCATTGTATTATTCAGCAACAAAAGAGTTACAATACAATTTAGGCTTACAACCTTTATAGGAGTTTACACATATTTCCCATCCGAAGAATACAGATAACAACTGTAATTGTTTAGAATCCTTGCACAACATATAGTGTAGATCTATCTCCTCTAACCAATCCACTCTCTCCCAACCAGCCTCTCGGCCAGCCCAGCCCTTTGGCTTCTCAAGTTCACATTCTCCACATCCTTCACAACAACATTCTCATTCTACCCTTTTAATGTTCCAAAACCGCCACAACCAACAAGTCAACCGAACACTATTTTCCACCTCAACTCCATTGGATCCCACTGAGACATTCTATACAGGTCATCGAGTCAACCACCGTCGTATTGGGGAGACCACCTTTGAAGTCCTATCGATGAAGCACTATCCCAGTGACAAGTGAGTTCACCACTACATCATTCCATTGTTCTGTTGGTGAGAAAAGCTTCAATGTCTCACCGAAGACACAACTTCTCACCGATGAGGATCCAATGCTACACATCAGGCTATCATTGTGAAATATTATAGACTCCCACCAACGATGTCATGTCCCTATTACCCAATTTTCACCTATGGGCTCAATTGGGCAAGGTAATCTATGTTTCAGGTGTTCTTGAAGGCCAAATGGGACATTTCATCAAGAGTTCGATCGTGCACCTGAGTATATTTCACAAGGGAGGTCTATTGGAAAGTATCACTTAGTCAAATTTGGCATAAACTCATCAAAGAGGAAAGTCGGCAAGACCCTCCTGCTATCTTGCCGACTGGTAGTGTGTTCTTTGTGTTTGAATAAACCAGTCGCCAAGGACATTCAGGTCACCAAGAGTTTTTATGTATCTCTATGCTAGAAGGAAGTCACACCGACAGTTATTCAAAGGGCTGCCATCGAGGAGAAGGTTTCACATTCGCTGTGATGTCTCGGCGAATGTTGGTAGTCTTTTCGAAGCGACCGGTGTTAGAGTGAAGTCTCACCAAAATCAACAAGGTCTCAGTGATAGTAATGAGGTTCGGCAGGAGTCCCCCTGATAATTGGGTGTCTTGCCGAGGGGATGACACGTTCGGTATAGGGTTGTGCCCTTGGAAAAAGGTCTTACCGATATGGTCATGTCTCCCCAAAAAGAAGGATGAGCTCTCAGCAAAGGTTGGTGTCTTCACCAGAATGTCTCACCGAATGAACGAGGTCTCCCCGACATATTTGACATGGGTGTAGTTTTTAGCCATCAGGGTAATGTCTTGCCGACATGACAATGTCTGGCCGAAGTGGAGTGATCTTGCCCAAGGAAAGTAGTTTCGCCATGATGTCTTGGGGAAGGAATAAGGTCTCAGCGATAGAAAGGGATCTCGACATGACTCATTAAGCTCGCTCTGACCTCTTGGCGATAAATGGTTGTCTTGCCGATACATGAAGGAGGCGACATCGATGAAGAAGGGATGGCCTCGACAGGATGTTTCGCCGACCCGGTAGGGTCTTACCGAAGTGGAGTGAGCTCTAAGTGAAAGAAAGAAGATGTACTCTTAGGGCTCTCTATGACTCTTGCCGATGATAATGTTATGCTGATAGCTTCAGAGGGGAATAATTGCATCGGTGAGACACTTCCAGTGTCTCATCGAGATGCGATTATGACATAAGGAGCTTTTGACCACCTGAAGAATCTATGTGGAGTAGGCTCAACCAATCAGAGAAAGCCAAAAGCAAGCCGTGGCAGTTTCACCAGGATGAAGAACATCAACAGAAGGAAAAGCAACGTGAGCTCAGGTGCATTCAAAGCAGCTCGACTGGGGGGAATTCAAAGATCAACACGAGGAGCAGAAGTGAATGTGGTGGTTGCAGAAAGATCAAGAGGGCTCCCCTGAAGGTGATCTTTCACACTGACTTGGACAACAAGGATGCAATCAAATATGGCATTAACTCCATCCAAAAAGATCAAAAGGAAGATCTTTCAGAGACTGATATTTTGTAAGCCCAGAGGGGCCGACACACTTTGGAATATAAGGCATTTTTTTCCTTCTTGTAAAAGGAGTTCTCCTCATGGTAAAAAGAAAAAAAGCCTGTGACTTCTATAGTCCTCTCTCAGATTAGCAAAATTCTATAGCTCATTATGGAGCATGATATATAAATTTTTCCTTGGTGACTATTGATGTTCAAATTTCCATCTTGTTCTTGCAGAGTGTTGTGCATTTCAGGTTCATGATCAAGTTATTTTTGTGAATTTCTTTCATTCCTTCATAACTTTATCTTGTGTTTCATGCCTTCCTTTGCAAAAGCATCATTATACAAATCACAAATTGTGTTCACTTAGTCACACATGGATTTTAGTATGTGAAAATATTTCTTTCCTCTCCAGAAAAGTGTGTGAATCAAATCTATTTGTGAAATGTTGGTGTAAGGCTTGTAGGATTTGATGTGTAATCTTATGTCAATCGTCAGTATTCAGGTGTAAATTGAGAATCTCATTGTTCCTGTCATTTCGGTGTATCACCTTAGTTTAGTTTCAATTTATGTACTCTTTCTCCCTTTCCCTTCAAAGAATCATTAGTTTAGGTGACACCAAAGGAAGTCGGCCTTCTCCGGAGGTTGACCTCTGCTTACAAGAAACCCACATCTTTAGAGGTCTTCCCATGTTACACTGAGGCATTGAACGTCAAGTTCAATAGGGTGCAACTTCAGGAGATAACCATTTTTGGCACACCAGGTGGGACTGTCGAATAGACGGTTTGGAAATTATGTCTACTACTAGTTTTTGATGTGCATCCAGTAAATTTTAGGCCTTTCAGAGGTAAAATATCAGCATATCATGGCGACTCCAACTTCATAACAACTGGTTACAATAGCCCAGGTGTCTGCAATCAATAAGGTTTGATCTTTAGACTTGTTATTCCTCATGTCTTATCTTTGCAATGATTAATTATCAACAATATAGTGACTTGCCACCTCCATTCCATGAGAGTCATGTGTATATTTCCTCTCATCAGCCATACTATGCAGAACAACCTATTGTTTTTATGTCAAATGACCTGGTATCAACAAATTACCAGTATTCCCATCATGTTTCCCGCCCTCCCACTTCTGGTCAACCAATATTTGATCAAAATCAACCCCAAGAGGAGGTTTCTGATATTAACCAATATGATTATTTACATAATCAACCTCTAAAGCATCCTTTCCAGGCTATAATGGACTTGCTCCAACAGTTTGACTATGTGTTGTGGGCTCTGAGCCAGAGGTTTGAACATATGCAGGTTAATGATGTCAGTAGGGTGTTCTCCTACATGTATGGCATGTTGGTAGATGTCAACAAGCAGAAAAGGCTTATTTCATAGTAGCAGGAGTTGGGATGTTAGGTTGAAGATCTTGAGGGAGAGATAGCAGTGGAAGAGAAGCAAATGAAATTCTTATTTGCTTAGGTACAAGGTAGTTGGGCTTATTTAGATTATCAAGCACGAAGGTATGAAACACAGGCAACCCTTTCCATTCCTAGTTTCAGCCTACCTCCTCCTGTAATGTTGAATCATCCAGTGAAGGAGGAGGCTTCTGAATATAGGTTTCCTAGCTTTAAACAAGAGAAGCCTTTTGAGCTTTTTAGTGAGCCTATCAATAAGTCTTCTACCTTTAGGATTCCAAGTTGGAAAATCCCATCTCAGTCACCTTGTGAGTTTCCTTTACCTATCATGCAACTCAAATCATGCTCTGGCATCCAAGAAGAAAATGAAGAGCATCCCAGTGATCAGGTTAGTTCATTCACCATGGAGGAGACTAGAATTCCAAATATGTTACATTTAGCCATGGAGGAATACAGACTATAGCTGCAAAAGGATGAACTGGAAAATAATTCTCAAAATGTTTCTGGCAATGTTTTAGCTGATGATCCTCCCACTGTTCTACAAGACGGTGAAAATGTTCCAATAGGATAACAAGGTGAAATGGTGGAAAATGCTGACCAAGAAGAGAAATGTACAGTCTAGAATGAAGAAGGTGTATTTTTTCCACTCTAGATGCTATCTTAGTGCAGCAAGAAGACATCAATCAACTGTAGGTTCAAGAGTCAAGACAACAGTAGCAAATGATTGAACAACAAGAAAGCATGGGTGAGTTGCTTATTGATGATAATAAGCAAGACAATAGGGCCTTGATTTAGGAGGAAAAGCCTGAGATTAAACCCTATATTATCCTCCAAGGTGGGAGCTTTGATGTTTTCGAACAGGTTGTGGTTGAAAAACCTAATGTTGAGTTTTTTGAGGAGGAAGCTAATGTTGATCCTTATCAAGACTCAGAGGTAGTGGATAGTCATGATGAACTAGGAAAATAGGTTCATAAACTTGAACAAATGCTGAAACATCAGGAGGAGCCTAATGAGCCTGATTTACAAGGTTATAACTGGTTACAGGGGCTTCCATTCCATTATGCAGAGGAGCTTGAGGCTACATCATTGCTTGAATTGTTGCCCCCCTTTATTAAGGAAAACAAGCCTGAATCATAATGTAACTCTTCCAACGATGATGAGAATTATGAGCAGCTTCCATTCTGGTGCATAAAAGAGCCAGAGGTTGATGCATTGATTGAAGATGTGATGGGGGAAGCTATCTCATTGTTCTCCATTGAAGAAATGGATGTCTAGTTGGGAAAGCATGAACATACTGAGGAAGCTACTACTCTTCCTTCAAGTCAGCCACAGGGGCTATATCTTTCCAGCCAGCAAGGTGATAGAATGGCAGCTCATGAGCAAAAGATCAGCAAGGAAAGTGTAAGCTTTTCCCTTACTAGAGGCTGTCCAATCAGATACCTAGCTCAGATGGAATCCAATACAACACCAAGGACGAATCTTGCACCCAACATGAGGATACTGCTCAGGAGGAGCACACTCAAGTTATCTTTCCACCTTAGAACAAGAATGTTTGCATTCCATATGAAAAGGTTAGTAAGCCTGAATATGTTCAGCAAGAGATCTTGTAGCCATCGGTTGAATTGTCATGCTTGCTTCATTTCTCTTTAGTTGTTCTCCAGCGTGGCAAACATTGTAAATTTTTTAGAAAGGGCAGTTATTTCACCCAACCTGTTAATGGGTTTGTTTGACCAATTTTTTACTGGTTATTGTAGGGTAGGTTTAGATGTAGTTTACATTCCCTAAGTGCTGTTTCAGCACAATTAAATAGTTTCCCTTCTGCAGTTTTTCTTGTTTTCAATAAGTTTCTAGGTGATATGTATCTCAAGTTACAATGTACAAAGCTGTTCCAAGTCTGTTCCTAAATTTTCCCAATGACTCCGTGCCCAATGGATAGGCCTAGGCTACTGGTTTCATGTTTAGCAGGCAAACATCCAACAAAGGTCGCCATAAATGTTACCCAATTTTCACCTACAGGCTCAATTAGGCAAGGTAATCTATTTTTCAGGTGTTCTTGAAGGCCAAATGGGACATTTCATTAAGAGTTCGATCATGCACCTGAGGATATTTCACAAGGGAGGTCTATTGGAAAGTATCACTCAGTCAAATTTGGCATAAACTCATCAGAGAGGAAAGTTGGCAAGACCCTCTTGCTGTCTTGCCGACTGGCAGTGTGTTCTTTGTGTTTGAATAAACCAGTCACCAGGACATTCGGGTCGCTAGGAGTTTTTATGTATCTCTCCACTAGAAGAAAGTCACATCGACAGTTATTCAAAGGGTTGCCATCGGGGAGAAGGTTTCACATTCGCTGTGATGTCTCGGCGACCGTTGGTAGTCTCGCTGAAGCGGCCGGCGTCAGAGTGAAGTTTCACCAAAATTAATAAGGTCTCGGCAATAGTAATGAGGTTCGGCAGGAGTCCCCTCGATAACTGGATGTCTTGCCAAGGGGATGACACGTTCGGTATAGGGTTGTGCCCTTGGAAAAAGGTCTTACCGATATGGTCATGTCTCCCCGAAAAGAAGGATGAGCTCTCGGCAAAGGTTGGTGTCTTTGCTAGAATGTCTCGCTGAATGAACGAGGTCTCCCCGACATATTTTACATCAGTGTAGTTTTCAGCCATCGGGGTAATGTTTTGCCGACATGGCAATGTTTGGCCGAAGTGGAGTGATCTTTCCCAAGGAAAGTAGTTTCGCCATGATGTCTTGGTGAAGGCATAAGGTCTCAGCGATAGAAAGGGATCTCAACATGACTCATTAAGCCCGCTGTGACATCTTGGCAATAAATGGTTGTCTTGCCGATACACGAAGGAGGTGGCATCGACGAAGAAGGGATGGCCTCGACAGGATGTTTTGCCGACCCGGTAGGGTCTTACCGAAGTGGAGTGAGCTCGAAGCGAAAGAAAGAAGATGGACTCTTAGGGCTCGCTATGACTCTTGCCAACAATAATGTTATGCTGATAGCTTCAGAGGGGCATAAACGCATCGGTGAGACACTTCCAGTGTCTCGCCGAGATGCAATTTTGACAGAAGGAGCTTTTGACCACCCGGAAAATCTACGTGGAGTAGGCTCAACCAATCAGAGAAAGCCAAAAGCAAGCCGTGGAAGTTTCACCAAGATGAAGAACATCAACAGAAGGAAAAGCAACGTGAGCTCAGGTGCATTCAAAGTAGCTCGACTGGGGGGAATTCAAAGATCGACACGAGGAGCAGAAGTGAATGCGGTGGTTGCAGAAAGATCAAGAGGGCTCCCCTGAAGGTGATCTTTCACACCGATTTGGACAAGGATGCAATCGAACATGGCATTAACTCCATTTGAAAATATCAAAAGGAAGATCTTTCAGAGACTGATATTTTGTAAGCCCAGAGGGGCCGACACACTTTGGAATATAAGGCATTTTTTTCCTTCTTGTAAAAGGAGTTCTCCTCATGCTAAAAAAAAAAAAGTCTGTGACTTCTATAGTCCTCTCTCAGATTAGCAGAATTCTGTAACTCATTATGGAGAATGATATATAAAGTTTTCCTTGGTGACTATTGATGTTCGGATTTCCATCTTGTTCTCACAGAGTGTTGTGCATTTCAGGTTCATGATCAAGTTATTTTTGTGAATTTCTTTCATTCCTTCATAACTTTATCTTGTGTTTCATGCCTTCCTTTGCAAAAGCATCATTATACAAATCACAAATTGTGTTCACTTAGTCACACATGGATTTTAGTATGTGAAAATATTTCTTTCCTCTCCAGAAAAGTGTGTGAATCGAATCTATTTGTGAAACATTGGTGTAAGGCTTGTAGGATTTGATGTGTAATCTTATGTCAATCGTCAGTATTTAGGTGTAAATTGAGTATCTCATTGTTCCTGTCATTTTGGTGTATCACCTTAGTTTAGTTTCAATTTATGTACTCTTTCTCCCTTTCCCTTCAAAGAATCATTAGTTTAGGTGACACCAAAGGAAGCTGACGTTCTCCGGAGGTTGACCTCTACTTACAAGAAACCCACATCTTTAGAGGTCTTCCCATGTTACACTAAGGCGTTGGACATCAGGTTCAACAGGGTACAACTTCAGGAGATAACAGTCCCATGACAAGTCTTTACCACCATGCAAGTCACTGCTACATCGAACTCACCAAGACTTTAGTTACCAAGTGTCAAAGAGACATCAGAAAATCTCACACTGAACTCACATCATCACATTGACAAGCATCCAATTCATCAACCATTCAGTCATCAGAGTGTGAAGAGACACTTGACCATCTCTCCTTGAGCACCCGATGTCACATCAACAAGGTCCTGCAACTCACTATACTGCTAGTCTGTTAAAGAGACATGCATGTCGAAGATACTTTCACCAAAGTCTCGGTGGCACCCTGAAGTCATACCAACATAGAGTCCCTAACTTCCACCTGCATGTTGAAGATACTTTTCACCAACTCACGATGACCTCTTGAAGTCTCATCGACAGGAACAAACAAGTCTTCAACTGACATGTCTAAGAGACATCTCACAATGTCTCAGTGATCGCACAAGGTCACAACAATAGGGTTCCACTAGAATCAACTTGCATGTCGAAGAGACATGATCCAACGTCCTAGCGATAATGTTAAATCACTCTGACAAGGTCCTTGTAGCCTTCTACCAGAATTTCGAGGATACATCTTCCAAAGTCCTGATGATCACGCCATGTCTCACTAACACTCTTTCATCAGAATGTCTAAGAGACATTCAGAAACCTCATGCCAGTGCAACCATCTCTTTCCAACAACAAAGGTATCGCTTTGTCACTCAAAACCTGAACTTTTGAACCTCAAGTCAGAGGTTGCAAAGTTCACAAAACCTGTGACACATCGATAAGAGACTTCTGCAGATAGAACAAAGCTGTTAATGCCAATCCATGAAGGTTTTTGGAGTATCGAGGGAACAAAGAACCAAGTCTTGCTGTTAAGAGGAAGTCGGGTCGACAAGAGAACTTCAAAGGAATATGACAAGCCAATAATTTGAGACATAAATCCCAACACTATAAGTATTCACAAAAGAAACCTTTGATCAACCCCTCTCTTCTCACACAAATCTACTGGTGTATGAATAATATATCTTTTTTATCTACACACACACCCTCTTCTCATAATCTACAAACACTATTTATACCTTATGTCTCTATGAAGAGAGACATCCTTTGGAAGAGTGATGTATTTTAAGAGATCATAACCTTTTGCTAATAATTCTTTATGTTGATCGTTGTCCTTTATGTTTTTAATAGTTACCTTTTCTAAAAATAATTGTTTCCCTTTGTAACAATAACTAATTCCACCTTTTAATATACTAATCACTATCCATGAATCACTGTTTGGAGGATATGTCTCAACCTTGGAAATACATAAGGTACTGTTGATACGTCAACATGGGGGGGTGCAAGGGGTACCCCCCCACGGGGGTCTGGGGGGGCTCATCCCCCCCGATGGGGGGTCTGGGGGCCGTGCGCCTTGGTGAGGGTTCGGGGGAAGCACCCCTGAAAGCCACATTTTATGTATATTTTATTAGTAAATATGGTCCGTTTGTCATTAGGTCTTAGATTTGACAGTTGATATTTTGTTGGCTTGTCTTTCCCTAGAAGGCAACTCTATTTTATGAGGGTGTTGTATTACGACTATGTATTGTGATGTATTTTGAGAGTCTAATAGCGGTCGTGTTTCCTTTGGATCTATGGTTGGTGATACTCCTATGAGAAGATTTCTCTATAAGTATATTGTAATCTTTGTGATTTTGAATAATATGTTTGACAAATTTTGGAGTGTGGGGTTTTTCTCTTGAAAGGGTTTTCCCCACATAAATCTCCATGTTGCGGTATGCATGATATTTTTTCTTATTTTTGTTTAAGTTTCTATAATTATTAAAGGTCTGTAAAAGTTTTTGTATTATTTTCCTCTCAAGATTAGTGTAGC
Source organism: Sequoia sempervirens (assembly GCA_007258455.2). Classification (NCBI taxonomy): domain Eukaryota; kingdom Viridiplantae; phylum Streptophyta; class Pinopsida; order Cupressales; family Cupressaceae; genus Sequoia; species Sequoia sempervirens. Next base: position 29,684 of record VDFB02320874.1, read on the forward strand.
AAGTTGTTCCACTACCTTAGCTTCCTTACAAGTGGTATCAGAGCTTGATCACCTTTGGTTTCAGTTGTGGGTTGGGTTTTTTGAACTAATCTAGATTTGAGTGGGAGCTTGTGTTGAAGACACTTTGTAATCTTGTTGCAAGAATTTTCATATGGGAAGTTCATAAAGGAGAATAGAGGTGGATAAATTTTCTAGAAACAATTTTGAAATGTGGAAGTTGAAGATTGAGGATCTGTTGATAGATCGAGATCTGTGGGATGCTATTGATGAGAATGTTTCATGGCCCTCAGATCCTACTCAGGCTGCTCAATATGATGTTATGGACCATAAAGCCAAGGGTTATTCTTGGAAGACTTTGTTTCAATTAATGTACTTGAAGAGATCTCTACACAAAAACTATGGAAGAAGCTTGGTGAGATGTATCAAGCCAAATATTTAGTGAACAATATTTTCTTGAGGAATAAATTATATTCCTTGAGAATGGAAGAGGGTGGTTGAATTACAGACCACTTGGAAGCATTCAATATTTTTGTGGTTTAGTTGAAATCAATTGGTGTCAAAATGGATAAGGAGGAGAAAAGTTAGATCTTGCTTTGTTCTTTGCTTGATTCATGGGATTCTCTTGTTATGGCTATTGGGAGTACTTTTGTTATATTGAAGATTGAAGATGTGGTAGGTTCTTTGCTTTCTAAAGAGATGAGGAGGAAGGTATCCTTTAGTGCTAAGGAGGCCCTAAATGTTTTTGGAATACCTAAGGAAAAAGGAAAGAAAAATGAGAGCATGACAAATCCAAGTCCAAGGGGAGATCTAAATCTCCTGGAAAGTCCAAAGTTATTTGTTGGAATTGTGGTTAGCCTGGACATGTTCATAAGGAATGCAAAGAAGAAAAGAAGAAGAAAAAGAAGAGATTTGATTCTGATTTTGAGTTTGAGAATGAAGATGGCAATGCATTCATTGCAGCTTTGGCAACTCCTGCAGATAATGATGCATGGTTAATTAACTTAGGAACATCTTTCCAAATGACCTTTAATAGAGATTATTTTTTTTAATATGAATAATTTGATGGAGGTGAGGTGATGATTCTTATTTAAATATTTTTGGCCATGGTAAAGTTAAAATCAGGTTTCCTAATGGTAGAATAAAAAGGATTAATGGTGTGTTACATATCCCTGGATTAGCATGAAATATGTTATTTGTAAGAAAACTAATAGATGTGGGTGTGTAGGTAGTATTTTATGATGCAAGATGCAAGATGGTTAGAGGTACTATGGTGATTGCTAGAGGTGTTAGATATGTCATATTGTATAATCTTGATACATGCACTGTTGAGTGTAATAGTACTTCTGTGAAAATCAATTCTGTGGAAGAGGTGACAGTTTCACCTTCAATAGATGGTCATGGATTTTGGGTACCCAAGGGTGCTATTTCTTTTGAATCAAATTTACCTATAGAGAAAACTATGTTATGGCACCAAAGACTTGGCTAGATTGGAGAAAAGGGTCTAAGGACCTTGAAAAATAAAAAACTCGTTGAAGGTTTGTCTGATTGTAATCTTGAATTTGATTTTTGTGAGCATTGCATTTATGGAAAACAAAACTACGTTAAGCTTTACTTGAGTTCTCATAAATATTGTGGTGTATTTGATCTTATTCATTTTGATGTGTTTGATTCTTCAATTGTTAAATCCACATATTATGTTTCATTTGTTGATGATTATAGTAGGACATGGGTATATTTTCTAAAGAGTAAATCTAGAGTTTTTAGTCCTTTTAAAGAATTTAAAGTAATGGTTGAGTTGCAGACTGGAAAGAAAATGAAATGTTTGAGGAATAATAATGGTGTTGAATTTTTCTCAAATTATTTTGATAGATTTTGTAAAGCTTGTTGTATTCATAGACAAAAGTGTTGTGCCTTCTGTACACATGCCCCGCTTGGACCAGGGGCCCCCTCTTTTGTGTTTTTCTTTCAATGGGTTGGTTTGTGTTTGCATAAATTTTTGTGCCCTTATTTTGGACTTCGGTTGGTCATGTTCCTTAAAAATTTACCAATCCCATTTTGACCAATTCATTCACCCAAGTTTCAGGAAGTTTCAAGGATTTGCGAGAAAAATGTTGCAAGTTTCCATTATGCGGAAGCTGCGTTGCCTATTGTCGTCTATAGGAGTTTCCCTATGGTTTTCCCTTAGTGGAGGTCTGTTTGTAGGTGTCTGTTACCTTTTCACTGTTCCTTACAACATTTTCCATGCACCTTCTTGAAGCGAAATTTCTGCTCACTGCTTCTGCCAATAGTATTCTTACAATGAACTTTCTCCTCGTGGCTTATGCCTATTAGGTTTATTCTTTTCCACCTACCACATGCATTTCAAAGCTTGAAATTAATGATTGCATTCATGGCACAAAATTCTATATATACCACCGTCCACCTATAGTTTTCACCAATGGATTTCAAATTTGAAGAGCTAAATAGACTGTGGCGTGCACAAAAAAGGCTTGAGGACTGAAGCATTTGACACTCCCTCCGTTCGCTTAGCCTAAGGTATGATTTTGAATCTCCTTTCTACTTTGAAAGTTTAATTTTCCAAGTCATTCACCTAAGGTTTGTTAAAAATCTATCAAACCATTAAACCCTAGGCGTCAACACCTTCATTCTAAACAACGCGGGTTTTCAGTCTCAGAAACCCTTCTTTAGCATGTAGTTTTAAATGGAAAAAGAAACACCCGCTTCCACTCCCTCTACTTCCTATTTGTATGCTACTGGACCATGAGAAACCAAACCCCAGGAAATCGACTAAGTTTTTGAATAGAGGCGGGGAGTGTCATGTGGAACTCCATTCGCTACTCACCGCCGCATCATGATTATTGAAACTATGGTGGTGTTCACATAGTAATCTTCTACTTTAACCTTTTCTATCAGTAGCAAGTGATGTGAATTGAACCTTGAAAACTATTAAGCCTAAATACTTTTGCGGGTCTAACCTAGCAGGTCACTGCCTGTAGAAGGACATTCAATGAAGGATGTTAATTAGTGACGAAACTATAATAGATCCCCGCCTTGCGGACCCCACCCCTATTGTTGTCATAGGAATATCAAATGCTCAATCAAGAAAATGACCAAGTAATGAGGCCTTGCAAAGATAGCCTCAGGAGTTCTAGTGTGTAGGCCGCTACTTCCTCAACTCTGTTGCTAAACGAAAAAGTCATAAACAACTTCTCGCCATGTGGCTCCCGCACCATCCGCCTCCACGATCTTCAAACAAAATCAAAATATCAAAATTTATAATTATTAACTCTTGTAGGAATACCCTTGTGGGCCTCCATTGGTAGAAGTCTGCCTCACCTAGGCTATTTCTAATGAAAAACCACAGACGACACCCCGCATAGCGACCTTTGCCCCTGGACTTTCCGTGAACACCTAAACCAACTTTTGATGATGTCAAAATGAAGGAAGATCTCATGATGAAAAAATTGAAGTCAAAATTCTTTTGTGAGTTTTGACTTGCGGAATTCCTCTTGTAGATTTTTGTGGTCCTAAAGCTATCCCACTACCGCTAAATGATCGACGGCTTCCGCACTCCAAACCTTCGCAACCCACAAAATGATATGATTTTTTTTAGGATGATTTTCTCCACACCCATAAGAGGGGATTTAAATGAAATTGACTGATTAAACACCTTTGTGGGTTCCACCTCGCGGAACTCCGCTCGTAGAATGCAACCTACCTTAAGCCGTTGTTCAATGACAGAACCCAAACAGACTTCCAACTAGCAGCTTCTGCACCTTGCTTCTTCGCATGAACTTTTAAGGCTACTTTGACCAAGGGAAATAATTCTAAATGCTCCTACCTATATTTTTCCACCTGCTAAATAGGGTTGCATTGAATTTTCTTAATGTTGAGACTATGCGGGGATTCATCATTAGAATTATGTCTGCAAAACTTCACCCTCCCTGAGCCATTTTTAATGACATCTACCCTAACAACTTCTTCTAGGTGGAAACTCATGTCTCTTGACCCACAAGTCTACAAAATTCAAAAATGTACACAAAACGATAAAATTTGATGAATGCAATGATATTTTCAGGGTATATGGATGCATTTAACGACATCTTTGCATGATTTAACCAATGTTTTTCCCTCTTGACTTATCGAGGAACTTACTACATGCTTTGTATGGAGGATTTATGGAACCAACAGAGAAATCAATAGAGAAAACTAACAAGGGCAAGAAGATTGCAAAAAAATCAAGAGGGAAGGAAGAAAAGGCCAAGATGAAGTACAAGTTCCATGGGGTTGAGTGTACCTCAAAGATCACATCCAATTGGGGTAAAGTGACCAACATAGACATGGGCCATGTTAGTATTGATGAATTCAGACAACGAGTCCTATTCAACCTAAAAATTGAAGAGGCCTTGAGGATAAAGAAGAGCGAAATCGCAAAAGTAGCAGGCTTTCCTCCTACCCTAATCGCTTTGGAGCTAGTCTTCACATGTAGAGAATGTTACCATGCACAAACCAGGAGGATAATCACTGTGGATGGGATGGTGCTGGCTGACCTAACTCCCATGTCTATCGAAAAGACATTTGGCATCCCACTATTTGATTAGATGGAGGAAATAGAGAAAGAATTTTCCTTGAATGTATGGAAGGCAGATGCCACAGGGTGCAAGAGAACCATCAATCAAACACAACTGCTTGAAAAGAGGGGAAACACCAAAAAAGTACCCCAAAAGCTATACCGAAGTGACTTTGTGGAGGATGTCAATGACCTCATAAAATTTTTGAGTAGAGTAATGGGCCTCCCTCCCCACTCCCTCCCTCTTCAAGGAGTGGATGTTTTATTTTGTTGAAGATTTCATCCGAGGAGAGGCCAAATTTCAATGGGAAAAGATCATCAGTGAAAATTTTCACCAACAATTTTTCGTAGTAAAGAAAACTTAGGAATTCTACATGACCTCCTATCTTGTGTACCTACTGGTAGTGAAATTCCCCTGCAAATGGTTGGACTGTGTTGGCACCTTGGGAATGAAGAAAGGGTAGAACCTTATATACAATTGCTACTCGTAGCTCCAATACAAAAATTACAAGAAGGATTATTGATGGGTCAACGATGCTTTCATCGTGCACATTGTTCAAACCTTGTTGGGATATTATCATAGAAGAATGTCTCACAGTGTGAAGGCATTGGTCAAAGGATTCGATTACTAGTTAATTTAGTTCCCAAAATTTACATACATAAGAGCTGAGGGATTCATTGGATTCCTGTACTAGCTACCTTGATACTCCTATGACAGAATAATCTTGTTGGAGCTCACTCGGCAGTTGCAAAATGCCCATACTTTATTGCATAACAAGCACCATGTTGGGGTCCCATACCTTATCATTTTTGGTCAAGGAGTATACTTGTGCCCTGCTTCCCCATGTGCAAAGTATTCAGAGAAGGAGCTTGATGAGTACCACTTGGAACTACATACAGAGAGAGAGGGTTTGGATCCTCTTGGAAAACTAAAGATGCAGGTTGAAAGGAAGTATTCCCATAAAATACATATTGAAGATTTTTGGGCTAACTACGATGATGACCATGAGGTTCGAAGGCAGTACTACATGAGAATGATTGCTAAATTTGTAAAATCCATTAATTTGTACCTGATTCCTAATCAAGTTGTGGAAGAGGATAATGTTCTTGAAAAGAGATACAATGTTCTAGTCAATGTGCCATTGCTAGTGATTGACTGGATAGAGCCAAAAGTCAAGGATTTAGATATTGTCACTCATCCAGTGGAGCTAAGAACTAAGAAGTGGCTAGATGTTCAAGTAGCCTAGCTGCAACAACAAGGCGTAGAACTAACCTACAAAGAATTGGAAGATGAAATTGAAATCAAGATGGATAGAGGCACTGCTATGGGTTATGTGGAAGAAGCTCCCAAGTCCCCACCAGTCACTAGATCTAGAAAAAGAAGACACATTAGAGTGGTAGCCAAAGCAAAAGGTATATGCTCGAAAATCAGTCGAGGGGAAAAGACCACCAAAAAAGCCTAAGAGAACGAGAACCTTTGTTCCCAACATGCCAACTATCCAAGAAGAGGGGTCTCCGCCCCAGGAGGAGGAAGAAGCTTAGCAACAACATTGTCCACCCAACACCACTTCCATGCTCCCAACCGCTATCGCTATCCCATCTCCCTGTACTCCTTAATCATTGCTCGTATCCTCTCCACTTGCTATGGACATCTTTGTCTATCTCACCTCCGCTTCCCCGACCATTCCAATGGTCGTGCTTGATTCTTCTTCTTCCACCACTTCCCCACTATCATCTTCCTCCCTCTCTCCTCAACTTTCAATTGTCTCCACCTTGCCACCTTCTCTACCTACAATCTCTATGACACCTATCATCTTGCTGGAGACTTTCGTCTCCTACTTGCAGAATGTTCCACTCTAGTTCTCTGAGGTTATTTTGAACCCTCAGATTAAAATGCTCATGGATCAACTTTTTGCATTACCCCTTCCTCCACCTCCTATGGAGCCACCTAAAATGGAGGCTACAATGAAAATATCCAAGGATATGGAGAGGTTAAGCAAGGAGCAACCTAAAGAAGTGGTGGATATCACTGAGGAGCTCGAGGACTCAAACTGGGATGATTATTATGAGAACATTGAGGAGGGCCTGAGGATTGCTCTTGATGAAGTAGCCTCAGATGAAGAAGGGAAAAAACACCCAAGGACAGAGAAATGAGAAAATTTGATACCTATTATGATGTCGAGATTTCAGACTAGGAGCTTGAGGGTGAGCAACTTGAGGAGTATAAGGATAGAAAGGCCAACCCAGAGGAGCATCACTCTGAGGAAGGGAAAACTGGTACAAAAATTTATGTGGAGAAAGTTGATGAGCTCCCAAGAACTGACCAGGATGAAGGACCACAAAATCAAGTACTTCCCAAAGGAGAGAAATATAAAGAGGAGGAGAATATAGAAGAAAGGGATGATCAACCCGAAAAAGAAATTGAGATTTAGCATAAGGAAACCAAAGGGGCAGTACAAGAAGAGGGTATTGGTGCATGAAATGAAGAATCTATTGAACTTGACAAAGGGAAGGAAATAATGCAAGAAGAGGAGCAAGAAAAAGGAGAGGAAAACATCGAATACGCTCCTAGGCACGAAGAAGAGTTTTCAAAAGATAAACGGGAAGGGGAAAATGTTGAATTCACCACTACATCCTCAGGCCATCAAACGAAAGTCCCCTCATGGTTGGAGTAGCAATTGAAGAGGAAAGATCCCATGCTTGCAGACCCTAAAGCCTACTCTGAAGCAATACTGGCTCGGACATGTGCACTTTTCACACACACGCCCCACCAGAGGCAGGGACCCTCTTTTTGATTGATCTCTTCTCCTTTAGGGTTTGGTTTCTTGCAGTTTTGGATTTGATTCACCCTAAAATTTAGTGTCTTATTTGCACTTGAGGTGTCTTTTAAAGCATTGAGATCATAGCCTAGCTCCTTGAGGTCCACCCGAACTTGAAATTTCACCTATGGGTTGAACAGACTAAGTTGAGGAGAGGCCCGAAATATCTGAGCTCCCTCGGATTTCTTGAGGTTTAGTTCGTTTAGAGATTCTAGCCTACCTTGGATTTTATGACTTGAACTTATTTCAGAAAATATGAGCTCCCTTGGATTCCTCGAACTCTAATCTGTCCTAAAATTTTGAGCTCCCTTGGATTTGCCGAATCTTGCCCATGGTCGTATATCCAAGCTTCTATTTTCTATCAATCTCCAGTACTGATCTGCCTAAGGAACCTATGTGCTTGATTTGGGTCATTGAATTTGGAGTCTAAGGTTCTTGAGATTAATTTATTTTCCCAATTGTGCTCATGCTATCTTGGAAAGTGGAATTTTTCAGTCACTATGATTATCTTGGTATTTCATGATTGTTTGAGAAAACTAGTTTATATGCATGTACGTGAACTTTAGGATCCTCTGTCTGCACTTCACCTCTTGGATTTCTATTTTGGCCTCTCGTGAAGTTAATGTTGGGGTTGATCAAGAAGTTAGGTTTTATGCATCTCATTGCAAATTTAGAGTCATACAATATAATGATTCATTGTTCAACAACATCCTAATTTCTGGCATCCTATTGGGCATTGGTTTTGGCGGATGCCATTATTATTTCAATTGACTACAGAATCTAGTTTTAACTCCTATTTGTACTTTGGTGCTAACCATATCCTATAGGTATGTAGTACAATGATTTGAAGGGTTCAAGGCATTTCTGATATATACAAGGTCCTCAATTGTCAAAAACAGTAGATAAATGGCAGAAGAAATGAGATTGCCCCGATAATGAATGACAAATTGCTTGCATGATGAATTTATTTGACATGGTATAATGTTAGTCTAGGAATGCTTACAAGAAGGAAAATTTAATAGGGATAATTGTGATGGTACTACTATGAAGATTGAAGAGGAACTCACTGTTCTTTATCACAAAATAGTCAAAGATGTCATCAATAACAAACTATGAAGCTCCAATTGATGCAGCCACAATTGATCAAAATTTCCAGGAAATCCGCCATCGAGGGAAATCCTTGAAGGAATGAGGCTTGGGAAATATGAATGGAGCCAAATCATCTGAGAATCAAAATCCCCGAATTTAAGAATCCATGAGCATATCCAATCCACAAAATTGTGAGACTTTGGAGAATCCCTGTGTTACTGAAATTTTCCAAAAGAGGAAAAATGTGAGGAAAGGTTTAAAGCTTGTGACAATTTGATAATGGTTTTTCATAGAGAAGTGTTCTTCATAGGTAATTGAAGTGATATCTATATTTCTCCTTTGTAGGGAAGGCATCTAGATTCATGAAGAATATGACATGGTACAACAGATAGCATATGAGGATTTCACCCATTACAAGATCGATGTTTCTGTTATGAAATTTACATTGGACCTCTTCTAAATTCCTAGCCTGATGGATGCTGGGTGCCATGGTCTAGAGTTTTCTATAGTTATATGATAAAGAATTCAAAAACTTGTGGATGAAAGAGAGTTAGAAGATCAGTATATTCGATAAATGAAGAAGTCTATATGGGTTATTTGAGAAAAAAATGAAAACTTGAGTATTTCGTTCACATGCGGAATCTGTGAGAGTGAAAGAAAACTTGAAGGATTGGTGGGCTCATGAATAATCTTTATATATTAAAATCTAGAAATCTATGAAGTAGATAAAACTGTTGCCCACAAAAGTACCTACAGGATGCATGCAACCATACAAAAGGGGTTAGTAGGATATTGTTTTTAAGAGTACCCATCATTCATAATAGTTTAACATAGGAGTTCATCATGGTGAAGTTTGCATCCATGAGGGCGATAGATCAAAGAGGTGGAAAAGCTTAGAGAATTCGGTCGATGGTGGATTCACCAAAAAGGAGTAGAGTTCGGGCAATCCTTGAGAGGGCGGATTCCAAGAAAATAATAAATCCCCAAGATCCATCACAATCATGAATCCTCGAAAGTCCAAATATAACCAAAATCTATAGGGATGCCAAGCTAGGTTATGAAGAAAGGTGCTAATCATTGTGTACAAGCACGTGGTGTTTAATTTGTAGTTGAAATTTTTGAGAAAGCATGTTGAAGCGGCGAATAAACTCGTGGCAACAAAGTTCAATGTAAATGAATGATTGAGGAGTACATAGAAAAGATGTAGGCGACGGAGATACCATGATTAATGCTGTCTATCATTTGGTGGTTGAGAATATCAGATTATGATAGCAAGCTCAAACAAGGTTAAGAGAATTTAGTGGACCTCAGATTCCTCGAGGGATCAAAATATCCAAAGAGTGAAAGATGTGGTAATGACTTATCATCAGTGGAAGGATTTACGCAGTCATGAAGTTAAAAACATTTTGATGAAGTATGAGGTTCAAGGCTCGGATAATTCACCATTCCTTAGATTTTATGAAGGGAATAGACTTTGGGAAATCCTATGTAACTGGGATTCCCCAAAGGATTAAAGATCAAAGATTTCCATCACCCCCAGAATCCATGAAATGAAAAATCTTGGGAAGTCCATGACTATTTGAATTCCATGAAACATCAAAATCTCTAAGGAGCCTATTAGATATTAAGCAATAAAGAAATATATACATGGAGGCACTGTGATTTAAGTGGATTGATGAGATAACGTAAGGTGATCATGCGATTCATGATAAAATATTGAAGCAACAGTGATCTCAGAGATTTGAAGAGGATAACTGAAAATCGATTAGACTATTGTGGGAAAATGATAGCAAGAAGATCATGGCCAAGTGTGATGATGATGGTTTAATCTTGGTTTGTAGGAATACAATGAGGTATTGTTAATACATTTTTTATTATCATCACACAGAGGGCACAATAGTAAATCATGGAATCCACAAGACTTTTTTTAGTTTGGGGCGATCTAAGTCATTGATTTCTTTGTTTGAGAAGGAATATTAGATTGATATGATGGATAAAGTAAAGCTCAGAGTTCATGTAGGTGAATTAGATGGATGGCTTGATTTAATGAATGTATGATTAGCAAGGTTTCCATTTAGAAAATAAAGAAGGCTCCAATTGGCATATCGAGCACTCTTCAGAATAATATTCTACTATAAGCGGAGTTTCTCGTAGACTGTCAAATGATCATCTTCCCGTCTATTGTATTGCTATGAAACATGAAGAAAGCATTAGTAGTTCCTCTTGGTCTTACTACGAGTGATGGATAGCATCGGGTATCAAGGATTTGATTATGTATCCGTCATTAATCAATTGATTCAAAACTCATGGTGAAGATAATAATAATGGTTTGCAAGAAGCCCACATGCAAGTTTCCATAAGTGTATCCCACAATAAAATCAAATTTAATGATAGATGACTATATTGAGTCATTACAGATAAATCATGGAGTGGCATAATATTTATTCCTCATAAATTAAAAATTAATGCAGAGATAAAATGTCTTGTTTCGTAGCATATCGAGTTTGGAAGATCTTTAAAGAATGAAGTGGCGGCATGAGAAGGAATTTCTAAGATCCCATCATAGGAGATTGCACATTTAAATGCAGCATGTGAACTTTGTAAGGTTCAACAGTTAGAGGAGGAACATTAGAATTGTGAATGGTGTACTGCGAATGAGGGAATACAATGAGGGTCTGTGTATTTCTTACCATGTAGACATTCACAATTGGGAAATACTTGAAGCTAATAGATATGCAACAAAGCAGGAAATTGAAGCAAGAAAAAGCTAAAGTCTACAGGGGTGTTTGCATTATTTTCATTCATTTGGTCATGGTGTTGAATCACTCGTCTCATGGAAATTGAATCAAAGCTATTTCTAACCTCGCGACCAATGGAATATGGTGGATGGAGCCAACTAGAGTTTGAAAAGTGTCTGGCACGAGGGATTTTTGTTTGTCAAAAGATTGTCATTTAGTCCTTAGAAATGGGAATTTGTAAATTTTCCTCATGATGTTATAATACATAGACACTTATTTAGAAGGGGAAGATGTTTTACTACAATACTTTGATGAACCCGTTTAATTAACAATTTATGAATTTCTATTTAATTATTCTAGATGTTGTCTATAGGTGCAATATAACGAAATGGGACTGGGTTCACAAGAGGAAGCATCATATGAGGACCTACATAGGATTCTGTGTCTCATGGATGAAGATTCAAATTGATCACATATTCCTACCTATAAAGACATGTTAAGAAGGAAAAAATTTAAAACTGCTTCAAACAGGACTTGCATATGGATATGAGTTTTATGGAGTTGCCAAGAAGATTTTAAAATTGCACCTAATTTGCAACTAAAAAATTAAATGTTCCTGCATCAAAATCTGTGCCGTCAGCTGTGTGCTAACTGGAGGAGTTTTCTGGAAAATACTTGCAATATGTGATGCTGTTTCTACTCTCCAATCAAAATTTTCATCAACATCAAGGTGGCATACAGTTGTTTTCTCATTGCTCCAGATTTGTAATTGATTTTATCTCGTTGGTTGATGATGTATCACCCTTTCCAAAGCCCTAATGTAACAACTTGATACTTTTAGAAGTGCAATTTCATCCATTGGATGAATTAAATCCTGACCATTGGTTAAAAATGTAGTTTTCTATAAAAGGCCAGTGCCTTCTCATTTGTAAAGGGTTAGAATAGCTGGTTAAAAGCTGTAGAAAGCCATAATTGGCTAAGTTAGGAATCAGATTATGCAAGTCATTAGCTTTAGGAGAGAAGAGAGACTTGAAATTGTTATGTAATACTGGAGAAGTGATGCAACTGAGTTGTTGATTTGGAAAACTTTGTATTTGCCTTCAATAGTTTTATGGTTTCTTGTTCTTAATTCTCAATGTAAGATGTTAGATTTTAGTTCTTTCATGTCAATGGTGAAATGTTAATGATGTCGATTGATCTCCGGTCCATACTTTTAGCAATTTTCTGATTGTAGATTACTGTGCAAAGTTAGTTTGGGATTTATATTGTGCTTAGTTCAATTGTGAATGCTTGTTTACATTGCACCAGTTATTGGGTATGTGAATGAATGTTCATAATCTAAAAATATTCTGTTTCCTTAGAAGATTGCACTATTTCCATGTAGTTGTAGGCTTTTCCTTGATCAAGTAGAGACTGGTTTTATTGGGGATCTGTCCATCTGCAACATTCATCATTGTTGTGATTGATCTTAGGAGTTGTATCAATCTTAGAATCTCTCTAAACCCTTATCTTTTTCCATTTATTTTTAAATATGAGTTAGATTTAGGATTTTAAGTATCACTACATTGCAAGATTTGATAAGTTTAAAAGTTCCAACATTTGTTTTGTAAGGCCCCTTGTGATTACCAACATTTTCACATATTATCTGAGCTGTTTATGCATTGTCAAGACCTAACATTAGAGACCTTGGGGTTATCTCTTGAGGTTTTCTGATAGAGATTTACCTTTCAAGAGAGATAGAATACTATGTTTTGTCTGAGTTGTTGCTGTGCAGAAAACACCATCAACAAGAGACAGGTGAAGACCTGAGAGAAGAAGAAACCAAAGATTAGGTCTCACATCACTATAGATTCCTCTGGCTCCATGATATTATAGGTTGCAACCTCGGCCACATATAAGGATTCCAATAGTCTTCAAGGCAAGGATTACCAGGTAACTACCATTAATTTGGGCACTACATCTCGAGCCCAAAAAATTGATGGCTTCCAAGGGTCAATTTCTACAATCCTCCAATAGATGAATAAGGACCAATCTACAAAGGAAGAGCTAAAAGAACAGGTGGTAGAATTAAATTCCTACTTACAATAATGGACCATGATGGGGGAAGAAGCCGCCATGGAATCACCAACGCCCACCTTACTGTCAAAAGAAGAAATCAACAAAATGGAGAAGATGAAGAACTGAACCAAGTCCACATCTGATTGGTTCAAAAGAGTTATTGACATGGGAAATAAGGGAATTCATTGCACAACCAAGATGCATAATGACTATCTGGTCCTATAGAAGGAAGTTGAAAATAAGGCTGAGGTGTGCAAGGAATTTCCCGAACTATATAGAATCACGTACCCCAAGTTGGAGGGCATTCTCAAGCTCTTTGCAAAAATTTGGGAGAAAGAGCTGGCCTTGCCGAAAGAAGATCATTGGATGCTCGAGGCATGGATACTCAATTGCGAGTACAAGAAAGGAGTTCTAGAGAAATCTCTGATTGAATTGGAAGCCAATTATGCACAAATTGTGGCTCACCTAGTTAAATGTGACAATCTCTTAGAACTAGTGATGGGATATAAGATGCCAATGCAGGAGTTAGATCAGGAAGCTATATAGTGTGAGTTCCATAAGAGGATGGAACAAGGAGCCAATGACACTTTGTTGGTAGAGTTCAAAATCAGAGTGAATGATCAAGGTGGGAGAAGCATGCATAAAACATCATGATCAAATGGTGGAAGGATTTAAGAGGGTCATCTTCCAGATCTTGAAATCTAACTTCTCTAAGGAAAATAAGCTCTTGGCTACCATCTATTTTTTTTTCCAATATGCCATATTGCCAAAGGAAGATGGAAATCCTATAATAGATGATGAATATTTAAAAGGGTAGCTAGAGAATAAAACAGGCTACAAGACAAAATAAGGAAAAAGATAAAATAACCTATTTTATATTGTAAATTTTGTACTCGTATTGGGTGATGTGAAAATCCTAAACTAGAATGAATTTGAGCCATTCATTGTAATGTAATCTTGACCATTCATTCTACTTTTTGAAAACTATAAATAGGGGCATCCTCTCATTTTCAAAGAGAGAGATGAGTTGTTGTGTAAAGGCATTGTATAGCAATATATAAAGAAAAGAATTGAAGTTGATGGTTTATGTATATTGTTCATTATGTGTGCATGATTCAACCTTCCAATGTTTATTTCAGCTTGTTCATTTACTGTTTGAGTTCATCTTCACTTAGCTAGTTCATATTCAAATTTAGTGGTGATTGCATGTTGTAGTATTTGATACACTTCCAACTCAAAATTTTAGTAATTTATTGATGATAAATTGTTGTGTAAAGTTAGTTTAAGCTCCTTTACTCGCTGCACTTAGGTTTAATTGTATGTTCATGCTAAATAGGTGAATGTTACAATATGAAAATCTGCAAAGAGCCTTAAAAGATTGTACTAGTTTTGTGATACTGTAGATGATCCTTGGTTAAGTAAAACTCAGTTTGGGAAGTCTTTCTACTGCAAGATCAACCATTGTTGCTGTTGTTCATAGTTTTAGAATTAGAATAACTTCTAAACCCTTCAACCTTTTGACTTTTCTTTTAAAATCTAAATTAAACATAGGTTCCTAGCATCACCATATAGCCAAATTTGATGATTTATACAAGTTTTAGATTGTTGTTCTAGCATTTGTAGCTACTATTCATAATTTACAAAACTCTAAAACTTTGTCACAAACCCAAAACTTCCAAGCTTTGTGAACCATAAATGCCCTTTGTGATTACCAACAAATCACACATCAACAACTGAGTTGTTTTTGCATAGTCATGACTTGACACCCGAGAGACCTTGGGGTAATTTTTTGAAACTTACTTGAAGATTTTCACCTTTCAAGAGAGATAGGACATTCATGTTCTGTTTGTGTTGAGAAGTGAAAAAAGGGCCATCAACAAAAGGACAATTCCATATTCTCCACAACAGAATGGAGTTGCATAAAGAATGAACATGACACTGATGGAGAAGGCGAGGAGTATGTTGAGTGGTGTTAGTCTAAAAAAAAGGTTTTGGGTTGAAGCTATTTCCATTGCTTGTTACTTGATTAACAAGTATCCTACATCATCTCTTGTTGATAAAACACCTATAGAGGCATGGTCGGGTCACAAGCCTTCATTAAGAAATCTTAGAGTTTTTGGTTGCAAGGCATATATGCACACATGCCAAAGGAGAAGCAGACACAATTGGAGAACAAGGCTATGAAATGCATATTCATGGGATATAGTTATGGTGTGAAAGGATACAAGCTTTGGGATCCTATTTCACAGAAGCTAATACATAGTAGAAGTGTTATTTTTAGAGAAACTAAGCCTTCGTTCATTACATTACAGCCAAAACAAAGTAAATAGGAAGATGTGATTCAATTTCCTTATACACATGATAAAATTGAATTGAGGCCTATGGATAGACAAGAAGTTGAGGAGAGCTCATCTAGCTCTGAATATTCAGAAGAGGAGGAAGAACCTCCAACTCAGCTTGTTTGTAGGTCTACAAGGAATAGACAGCCACCTGAAAGGTATTCACCTGATGATTGGAAATGTATTTTTGCTTTGAATACTAACATGGATGAACCAAGATTAGTAGAAGATGCATTAGGTAAGAATGATGTAGAATCTTGGAAGATTGCTATGGATGAAGAAATGGAAGCTTTGAAAAATAATGATATAGGGATCTTGTACCATTTCCTAAAGGATGAAAACTTGTTGGTTGTAAATGGGTGTTCAAGAAAAAGATTGGTTCAGATGGAAGTATTGAGAAATACAAATAAAGGTTGGTTGCAAAAGGTTACTATCAATTTGAGGGTTTTGATTATGGTGAGATATTTTCTCCTATTACAAAAATGACATCCATTAGATTTTTGCTTTCTATTGTTTCTGCTTATAATTTAGAGGTTGAGAAAATGGATGTGAACACTACTTTCCTTAATGGTGACTTGGAGGAGGATATTTACATGACATAGCCACAACACTACGTGGTGAAAGGTAAAAGTAAATTGGTTTACAACTTGAAGAAATCTTTGTTCATACTAAAATAGAGTCCTAGGATGTGGTACCATAAATTTGATGCATATGTGTTGAGTTTAGGATTTGAGCATTCTAAATCAGAGCACTGTGTTTATTATAAAATTGATTGTGATCATTTCCTATTTATTGCATTATATGTTGATGATATGTTATTTATTGGTAGAGGGAAATGTATGATTTCAATACTAAAATCTCAACTTGCTACTAAATTTGAAATGAAAGATCTTGGTGCAACTAAACACATTCTTGGGATGGAAATTAAAAAAGAGAGAGTGAACATAAAGTTATTGCTTGGGAAAAGTAAGTATTTCAATTCAATTTTACAGAGGTTTGATATGTATGATTGTAGACCATTGCGTGTTCCTATTTCAGTTGGAACAAAGTTATCTATTTTAGATTGTCCAACATCCCCATTAGAGATGGAAGACATGAGTAGAGTGTCTTACCAGAGTATAGTTGGAAGTTTGATGTATGTTATGGTTTGTACTAGACCAGACATTGCCCAAGCAACAAGATTTATTTCTAGATATATGTATAATCCTGGTAGAGTTCATCGGGATGCAATTAAAAAAGTCTTTAGATATTTGTGCAGTACCTCAAATTATTCCTTATGTTATCATAGTAATATGAATGAAGATGAAATTTCCCTTGATATTCATGGTTATGTGGATTTAGACTAGGCAAGTGATGTTGATAGAAAAATATCCACTAGTGCTTATGTGTTTACTTTATTTGGTGGTGCAATTAATTGGACGAGTAAGTGACATGCTATTGTTGCTTTGTCCACTACTGAAGAAAAGTATATAGTAGCTATTTATGCTTGTAAAGAAGCCATTTGGATTAAGAAACTGTTTAGATATTTGAATAAAAAAAGGAACAATTATAATTTATTGTGATAGTTAGAGTGTGATATGTCTAGCCAAGAACCTGATATTTCATGCCAGGACCAATCACATTAATGTACAATATCATTTTTTAGAGATATGGTCCAATATGGTAGGGTGAAGCTGGTTAAGGTAGATACTTTGATGAATGTTGTTGATTCTTTAACTAAGCTCGTGGGCATAGAGAAGTTCACAGACTATAGCCCTCTCGACCCCTAGTAATTAAGAGATGATGTTTCTACACCCTCCTATTGCTCTTGCAAGGTGTTCGACAAGTGGGAGATTTTTTGGGAAAATATGTCTCAACCTTGCAAATACACAAGGTACTATTGATACATCAATGCAAGGGGGTGTAGGGGGTACCCCCCTGTGGGGGTTTGGGGGCCACACAACCCGGTGAGGGTTCAGGGACAATTCCCTTGAAAGCCACATTTTATGTATTTTTTATTATTGTAAATCTGGACTGTTCATCATTAGGTCTTAGATTTGACGATTGATATTTTGTTGTCTTGTCTTGCCCTAGAAGGAAACCCTATTTTATGAGGATGTTGTATTACAACTATGCATTTTGATGTATTTTGAGAGTATGATAGTGGTCATGTTTCCTCTGAATGTTTGGTTGGTGATACTCCTATGAGAAGCTTGTTCTGCAAGTATATTGTAATCTTTGTGATTTCTGAGTAATCTATTGGGTGGATTTTGGATTGTGGGGTTTTTCTCCCAAAAGGGTTTTCCCCACGTAAATCACTATGTTGTGGTATGCATGATGTTTGTGTTTATTTTTATTTAAGTTTCTGTAACTATTTAAAGACTTGTAATTTTTTTTACATTATTCTCCTCTCAAGATTAGTGTAAGAATTTGTTCAGCTACCTTATCTTCCTTACAATCACTACCTTTTTATTAGTCATCCACATCTTAACATAGGTGATTAATACATATTTATAGATGCCTTTAACTTGGGAAATTTAAAATCTATTAATATATACTTGGAACACATGCCTAAGTGGTCAGCCAACAATAAAGTTATTAAAAAATAAGTCAACCAACATATAGAAACTATCTTGTGTACAATTTTAATTCATATGACAAGTATGATTGACCAACAAGGAATATAGTGGTATGTCTAAGTGTTGCCATGTAATTGATTAGTGGAATTTGGCTGCTAGAACCTCATCAATAATTTCCTTCCATCATGGAAAAAATTCTCTTCATGCCTTTGACAACAATGAAAATTAATCTAATAATCTCAGACAATGAATACATTCTTGACATCAATTACACCATTTACAACAATCTCCCCCTTTTTCATTGATGACAACCTTGGAAAGAAATAATCCGTGAATATAATGATATCTCTCTTTCTCTAACTCTCCCCCTTTGACATCAATGGAAAAGGGATGGTCATTATACTTTCCTCCATAAATGGTTCATGGGAAACATCTATTCACATTCTGTGTGGTCAATACTCACATCTATTGTAATAAGAATATACTTCTCCCCCTTTTTAAGATTCTCTAATGTTCCACCTTTCTCTAACACTCTCCCTTTCTCTACTTCTCTATCATTTTTTTCTAAATGTAAGATTTGGATAAATAGACTACCCAAGATGCAAATGAATGAAGGAAAACAAATGCAAAAATAAGAGATGAGAAAGAATAAATTGTATTCTACTCAAGAGAATGCAAATCTACAATGAGCTTGAAAATTGGAATGAATGGTGTGTGATTACAAAGGGAACCCATTGGTTATATAGGCCAAGGGGAGAGAGGATGTAATAATATTATGACAAGTGTTGTCAACCTATGAGGTGTGAAAACTCAGGGTCATTAAATCTCAACAACCATATCCCTACTAAACTTAACTTAGTGTAAAGAGACCTTAAGTGGATAACTAGTTAGTAACTGAACTAGTTAGATAAAGTACCCCATTCACACCAAAAACCCCCCTTAAGTGTAACTTAGGGAGAAGTAGACAATGCAAAGATGGGTCTTGACTACTTGACCTGATGAGGTACCCATGTGCATAGAAATCTCTCATAAAAAGAGAAAAGGAGAAAACCTAGTGGGGAAAAACTCCTCTCCAAAAGAGACAAAAACAAAGAAAATGCTCTCCAAAAAATGTGAAGGATAAAACCCCATGTGAGGAAAAAGTCCCCCATAAGAGAGAATGAATAGGGAAGGTCAATTGAACCCCCCTAAATGTACAATATCCTATACTGATGGTGGATGCTTGACATAGAACTCTGAAGATGGTCCAAGATCATCGAACAACATTCCTCCCCTTAGGAAGAAAATGATACATGCATGATATGTTCTCATTCCTACAAGGAATGTCTCTGGAATTGAATTAAATGTCACAATGTTAGGAGTCCCAATCTTAATTGAAGAAGGCAACAATGTAGAACAATGTGAAGACTGATCTAGAGCATCAACCAAAGATGATGACAAGTCCTCCAAATGCTACTCCAAAAGATTCTAAATGGTGATAAGCATTGATATAAAGACTTAGGTACCACTACAGAAGATGTCAACATGAATTGAGAATGAGTTGAAACTGTCAACTCATGAGTATTTGCATAATCTATTACTATGAAAGAATATAAATGTCAAGATAGAGCAAGAGGGTCTAAATGTACCCATTTACAAAAATAGGAAAGGATAAATCCTATTGGGAACAAAAATCTTAACCACTAATGTCCAAACTCCAAAAATAGATGAAGTTGTATCTATCAATGAAGAAATGCTGATGAATCCCACACTGCAGTAAGATTAGAATTAAAGAGACCACTATACGAGTATTGATTGAATACTCTCGAATGCTTGAAATTATAGATTTGGTACAGAGTCTGTATGGGTATCATTGATTTTGGACACTAATCATCTAAATATTAGTTGAAAATATAGGTACCAAGTCTTTGGATGTAGAGCCTAACCCTTTGAATACAAGGAGATTGCTTTCTTAAAAAGAGTGTCTATATGGTATCTAGTCCATCACATCAAAATGCATGGGTAACCAATTGCTGCATTTGCTATGTATATAGGCATTGACACTTGATACATAGATCAATCCTAAGAAGCTTGCAATATATATGGTAGATTACACTTGAAGTGACACGATTGTGGCACTTTATTTTAGTACATTTACAACATATTTTACATATAGGAGTTATTTGGACAACATCAATAATGCAAATATGGAAACTCTAATGAAGAAGCTGAGAAGAAATCAACTCTAAAGTTGACAACCAAATGTGATTGTTAAATATGTCCTCCAATTGGGATGTTGCTATAATGTTAAGAACAAATGGCCCCTATTGGCTTCCAGATGGAGGAACACCACCAATGATACAATACAAAGCTCGACGATCAATCAGGAAAAAAGTTTTCCAATTTTACTTATTAATGAGAAATTTGCTTTTAAAAAAAATTAATTAAAAATTTAAATAAAAAAATTATTAAAAAACTTTATTAAAATATTAATAAAGAAAATTATTATTTTTTATTAAAAATTATTAAAATAAATTAACAAAGTTTTATTTAAAAAAACTTTAATATTAAAATTTTTTTAAAAAAAACTTATTTAAAAAATTAATCTTTAATTACTTTATTAAATTTAATTAATTTTAAAAACTTTATAATAAATTTTTTAAAAACTTTATAATAAAAGATTTTTTGTTTTAAATATAAAAAAAAAAATTAGTGGGGATGGGATGTAACCTCCCACACACCCCACGTGACACTTTTAATAAAAGCTTTATGAAATCTTAAATGTGCAAGAACCCATTAAAGGGTGTGGGACCCCATGGGTCCTCTCCATTATGGTGGCACATAATGGAGAGGAACCACCTATTTTGGTGTTGCACATTTTAGATGCATGCGTTTCATTAAGGCCAACCTAATTGAGATTGTTTAGGTCGTGGATGGTATAAAATCAAGTTGAATTGTTGAAGATGAGTGTGGCAAGTGTGTAAAGTGTGAAAGATGTGAATGTGATCAAGTGTGGTAATTTGAGTACGAGCTAAATGCCTATGACTCCAGATGCAGTGAGCAAAAGGTGTTTACATTTTTAGTGTGCTTGAAGTTACTGGATGTAGTGAGCTAAAGGTTGTGGATGGTGCAAAGTTGTAGTGGTGTATTTATCGTGTTGCCTTGAGATAGTGAATCTCTTTGTAACAATATTCTTCTATTCTTCTTTCTTCTTAGTAGTGAGCCGCCTGACAAGGAGCCCTTCTTTTTTTGGGTAGTGAGCCTAATTGTATTCGGTGTTTCTATTCATATTTATGTGAGATAATCCTCATTGTGGTTTTTTCCCTTCTTGATTTTTTCACGTAAATCTAGTGTTCTTATGTGTTTGGATGTCTTTGCATTATTATTTCATATGTTTACATTCTGCTAATGCATGATAAGTGTTTAGGGCTAACAAGGGTTTGAATGTTGACGAGGGATTGAATGCTTTTAATGTACAACTAATTCACCCCACCGTCTCAGTTGTACCATGCATCTAACAATTGGTATCAATGTTGTGGTTCCTTGGACAAAGCTTAATTGCTTGAGGTAGATCCAAATGGCAGCACATGAAGGGTGTCAAATATCCTATGTTTGATGGAATGAATTATACCTATTGGAAGGAAAGGATGGAATCCTTTCTAGTTTCTCTTGGATTTGGTGTCTTGCAGTTGGTTGAAAAAGGATACACTATGCTTGCTGCTGGTCTGACAAGAGATGATGAAATCAAGGAATATGAGAGCAATGGTAAAGCAAGAAATGCTATTCTAAGTGGTCTCTCGGATTCTAAACTTGGAAAGGTTATAAGTCTAAAATTTTCTAAAGATGTCTGGAAAAAGTTGGAGAGTCTTTATGAAGGAGATGATAAAGTCAAGAAAGCGAAGATGCAAAACTACAAATCCAAATTTGAAACCCTAAGGATGTCTAAAGATGAATATATTACTGCCTACATGCTCAAAGTGGATGTTGTTGTCAATGCCATCAATGGTCTTGGTGGTAAGATGGAATAAAGTGAAGTTGTAAAAAGGGTACTAAGAACTCTTCCTAAAAATTATAGTTCTAAAGTTTTTGCTATTGAGGAACCTTAGAATTTGGACAATTATTCTAGAGATTAGATGTTTGGTGCTTTAATTTCTTATGAATCAGGAGAGTTTGGTCAAGACGCTACAAAGAAAGAAACTGCTTTTAAATTTTGCAAGGTAGAGAAGAATGATGAATCAGATCCATATGATCTTGATGACGTGGAAGATAATTTTGTAAGAAGATTGAAAAATGGCACTGAAAAATAAAGAGGTAAGTTACCCTTTAAATGTTTCAAATGTGGAAAGATAAATATAGGCCACTATACTTCTAAATGTCCAATCAAAGTTGTAAATGAAAAACCAAAGGATCATAAAAGTAAATATGTTAAGAAGAGTTATTGTGTGGAAAAAGCCAATGGTGTATTTGATGATGAAGAATTTGACTATCCTAACGAGGAAATTGATGAATGCTTGTTCATGGCTCTAAAAGTTGGAACTATTTCTACTAATCCTGAAAGACGCGTGAAGGAAAGTTCTCTGGTAATAGGTCACAACATTGAAGGAACTATGGTAACTATTTTTCATGCAAGAGAAGAAATAAATTATTGGATAATTGACAGTGGATTCTCAAATCATATGATAGGTGATAAGAGAGTTTAAAAGTATCAAATCATATGATAGGTGATAAGAGTAAGTTTGTTAAACTTCAAAGGTATGATGGTGGTCTTGTTAAGTTTGGTGATGATACATCTACTAAGATCTATGGAAAAGGTTCAATTAGTTTTGACGGCAAGCATAAAACAAATGACATTCTTTAGGTCAAGGGTCTCTGACATAATCTTCTAAGTGTAGGGTAGATGTGTAGTAGAGGATATAATCATGTGTTTTAGGATGATGGTTGTGAAATTAGAAAAGGAAGATCTGGTACTTTGGTAGCTATAGGAACAAGGACATAAGGTGATGTTTATCAGCTCAAAGGTGGTGGTGTTAAGTGCTTTATGTCTCAAATCAATGAAAGTTGGATATGACATTGAAGAAGGGGTCACATCAATTTTGATAGCCTAGGGAAGATCAGTTCTACTGGTGTTGTGAGAGATCTACCAAGGATTGCAAAGCCTATCAATGCAATCTATAAGGAATGTCAATTTGGAAAGAAAATAAAGAAGAGGTTCAAGACTAAGGAATATTCTATCATAGGTCCTTTGGAGTTGGTGCATATAGACCTATGTGAACCTACTAGAATAAGAAGATCACATGGTGACAAATATTTCATGTTATTAATTAATGATTATTCTAGAATGAATTGGGTGACATTTCTTAAAGAAAATCAGAAGCCCTAGATAAGTTTAAAGTATTTAGGTCTATGGTTGAGAATGAAATGGATGTGAAAATTAAGTGCTTAAGGTCTAACAGAAGTGGTGAGTTCACCTCCAATGAGTTTAACAATTTTTGTGAAGATCATAGAATAAAAATATATTTATCAGCTCCTAGGACTCCTCAGTAGAATAGAGTTGTGGAGAGGAAGAACATGACAATTCAAGAAGCAACAAGGACTATGATGAAGAAAGCAAATCTATTAGATGTATATTGGAGAGAAGAAATTCATACCATAGTCTACATTCTTAATGGAGGTCAAGAAAGAGTGAACATTTCAAAGACTCCCTATGAATTATGGTATGGTAAACCTCCTACAATGAAATATTTATTAGAAGAGATGAAGAAAACTTAGGAAAGTTTGATGCAAGATCTGATGAAGAATCTCCCTTGGATACTCCACTAGAAGAAAAGCTTACCAGTGCTATAATAAAAGGTTGAAGAAGATTGTTTAAAGTGCAAGTGTTAAGGTAGATGAAGAACCAATACAAAGTTTAGTACTAATAGAAGGATACAAATTTGATGAATCCCCTTGCAGTGAAGAAGAAAAGGATGAAGAGAAGGAGAAAGAGATGACAGTTGAAGAGGAAGAAGCTCTGGAAAAGATCCCTAAGACTCCTAAGTATGTGCAAAATAATTATTCCAAAGATCAAATCATTGGAGATAAGAGAAAAGGTGTGTTGACAAGAAGAAAAGCTACTATGGAAAATGAATAGGTAAAATTTTGTTTACTTTTAGAGGTGGAACCTAAAACAGTTGGAACAAATTAAGAAAAATTAGACTTGAGAATTGGTCCCAAGACCTGCAAAAAAGAATGTGATAGGAACTAAGTGGGTTTTCAGGAACAAGTAGAATGGTGATGGAAAAGTTATCAAAAACAAGGCTATACTTGTGTGTAAGGGCTAATCATAATTGGAAGGAATAGATTTTATGGATATATTTGATTCGATGGCAAGGATGGAAGCCATTAGAATGTTTTTGGCTTTTGCAATACATAAAAAATTCAAAGTATATCAAATGGATGTGAAGTCTGCATTCTTAAATGGTGAGTTGGAAGAAGAGGTATACATTGAACAACCAAAAAGATTTTAGTTATCAGATGATACTAATATGGTTTGCAGATTGAAGAAGGCATTGCATGGACTCAAACAGGCTCTGAGAGTTTGGTATGCAAGGTTAGATAAGTACTTTTTGAAAAAAATATTCAAGAAAGGTATTTCAAATAACAATCTTTACTTCAAGGTTGAGGGAGAAAAAATCTTGATTGTGGTGGTATATGTTGATGAAATTATCTTTAGAGGAAATGAAGGTATGTGCAAGAGGATTTTAGAAGAGATATAGAAATATTTTGAGATGTCAATGTGTGGGGAGATGAATTTCTTCCTTGGATTATAAATCAATCAATTAAAAAAAGGTATTTTTATTTTACAATAAAAATATGTCAAGGAAATGCTAAAGAAGTTTGGAATCGAGGATTCTAAACTGATATGTATTCCTATGGTTACTGGTTGCAAGTTGAGCAAGAATAACTAATCTCTTAAGGTTGATCAAAGCAAGTACAAATCAATGATTGGAGAACTGCTATATCTAACTACTACTAGGTCCCAAATATTATGCATGTAGTTTTTCTTGTTGTAAAATTTCAAGAAAATACCAAAGAATCTCATGTTGTAGCAGTTAAAAGGATATTTAGATACTTGAAGGGCACTCCAGATTTTGGTAAATGGTATCCTAGGGATATTGATTTCTCCTTGAGTGCATATACAAATGCAGATTAAGTAGGTTATACAGATGAAAAAAAAGTACAAGTTCTGGTACTTTCTTTCTTGGAAGCAGATTGGTTTCATGGTTGAGTAAGAAGTAGGATCCAATATCATTATCTACTGCAAAGGAAGAGTACATTGCAGCAACATCATGCTGCACACAGGTGTTGTGGATGAAGCAAACATTGAAGGATATTAGAGTATCATATGATAAACCTATTTCTATCTTATGTGATAATACAAGTGCTATAAATATCTCAAAGAACTCAATAATACATTCAAGAACAAAATATATCTTTATCGGGTATCACTTTCTAAGAGAGAAGGTTGCAAAAAATGAGGTGAAGTTGGAGTATGTGCCTACAAATGATCAAGTTGTAGATATCTTTTTAAGGCTCTTCCTAAAGATACTTTTGAGTATCTCTGATAGAAGTTAGGGGTTATTTACTCTCCTTCCAATTATATGCATAGGTACAAGAAGCATTTCAAGATACATTCTTGGTCTTGTATTGATGTTGAAGGCTACCTCTCAGGGGGAGTAGGTAGTGGTATTGTTGGTTGGTGCACTCAGATGGAGCATATCTTGTTCCCCTAAGGGGAGTGTAGAGGAGAAAGTGAGAGAAAGTTTCTTGCTAGTGTTTCCTAAAGAGAAGTGTGCAAGTGGTGTCAAAGTGATGTATGTAGATGTCAAAAGGGGAGAGTAGAAAAAAAAATTCTATGTAGGTGATGTGTCAAAGGTGAGTTTGTTTCCCTTTTCCATTGATGTGAAATGGGGAGAGAGTGAAGTATGAAAAACAAAAGGAAATAATTGATGCCACAGGGAGAGATTAATGGTTGAAGAACTCCTCAGATAGGGGGAGAGATTACATAGATGGTGTCTAAAGAACAAAGGTAAAGGGAGAGAGTGAAAGGTACCCAAGTAAGGGGGAGTGTTTCTTAATGTAAAGTTACTTTTATTGTTGATGGTTTTTCAGAGAGCCGATATTTCCATCAATGACAAAGGGGGAGATTGTTGCAAGTATGCTACTAGTGTTGTCATTGATGTCAATGATATGGAGATTATTGGTGTTGTCAAGTGATGACGCTAGTATGGATATGTTGTGGTTTGATAAGAAGGTGTTGTGGTGCCGTCATCAGTGATGTCATTGATGTCTTGTATAATTGTGATGGATAAGTGTTGCAATTGCAGTAAGTTCACTTGGTTTCCAAGTGCTTTTAAGAAAATTTGAATAAAAGAGTGTGTAGTGTGACATAGGTATGTTCAGTGTTGTTCTTCGCATTTGTTCATGGATGAAGATATGCTTGTGAGGTTTGGATATGATGATCAAAGGTGTTCAAAGGTGTTATATCCAAAGTTTCAAGTTCTAGATCATTCTCTAGTAAAAGATGTGTTTGACAATGTGTCTGTCTATGTAGAAGGTTGTTTGGGAGAAATGAGATTTCTTTGCATTTATCCACAGTGAGGTTTCTTGTCTTGTAGATTTGGGAATGTGCTTATACTGTTTGTAACTTCCATCCCTTGAGGTTTTAGGTGTTGAGGTGTCCTGCAAGGTTGGTTAGTAAGTTGTATGTTTGGTTGCACATAATGAAAGTATTCTTTATCTCAGGTGGTTGTGGTAGAGTTGAAAAATATTTTGATGATGAAACATTTTGAGATATTGTATGGGTGCTATGAAGTGCTGCTATGTGGTCAATGTGACTTGGAGAAGTATGTAAGTGGTCGCTTGTAGTGTTAAATAAATTTTAGCTAACTTAGCATGTTAGAGCTATTTACGGAGGCACCTCGTGGATTGTGGATGTGTTGAGTAGTGTGGTGATATATATTTGGGTCTTAGTTAACCCTTGGTGTGGTTTTCCTTCACTTCCTTCTACCATGGAGGAGTTTGGTGATGACCTATTTTGGTGTTTCACATTTAGGTGCATACGTTTCATTAAGGCCGACCTAATTGAGATTGTTTAGGTCATGGATGGTGTAAAAGAAAGTTGAATTGTTGGAGATGAGTGTGGAAAGTGTGAAAGATGTGAATACGATCAAGTGTGGTAATATAAGTGTGAGATTAATGCTTATGAATCCAAATGAAGTGAGTAGAAGGTGTCTACATTTTTCAATGTGCTTGAAGTTACTAGAGGTAGTGAGTCGAAGGTTGTGGATGGTGAAAAGTTGTAGTGGTGGATTTATCCTATTTCCTTGAGATAGTGAATCTATTTGTAACAATCTTCTTCTATTCTTCTTTCTTCTTGGTAGTGAGCCCTTCTTTTTCTAGGCAGTGAGCCCTAGATAGTGAGCCTAATTATATTTGGTATTGCTATTCATATATATGTGAGATAATCCTCACAATGGTTTTTCACTTCTTGGGTTTTCCATGTAAATCTAGTGTTCTTATGCATTTGGATGTGTTTGCATTACTATTTCATATATTTACATTCTGATAATACATAATAAGGGTTTAAGGGATAAAAATGGTTTGAATATTGATGAGGGATTGAATGCTTTTAGTGTACAACTGATTCACCCCCTCTCAGTTATCCTGTGCATCTAACTCCCATATTTCCTAAAATATTGCTAACCCACAACTCACAATTTCTTTGATACCATGTAATATTTGGCTAAATAGCCTACCCAAGATGCAAATGAATGAAAGAAAGTGAATATAAAAATTGTTAGGAAATAGTGCAATCAACCCACAAACTTAATCCATTTACTAAATAACCCCATGAGAGATAAACATGCATACAAGTAACCATAATGCATAGATAAAATAGACAAGCCACAAGAGAACACAAGATATACCCTAGGAAAACCCTCTAGAGGGAAAAAACCAACCTCCAGAAGCATCCATACAACATCATATTATTCAGCAATAAAGAAATACAAGAGTTACAATGAATACCTCTAAAGAATCAAGCCTCTCAATGCATCCTCATGTGTCCAAGCATGAATCCACACATCCCATGCCATGCTAAACATGTTCTTGATTTTATAGACTCAAGCTCCACTGAATGAAATATGACAGTCATGGCCTTTAGTGGCTGAATACAAAACCTCTGTCCCTTGTCATGGGTTTCAAGGTTTTCTTCCATTTATTATTTGTGTTAATTATATGTCCATTAATCAGCCTATTTAGTGTTCCATTCATGGCATTATTATATCATTCTGTTTCCTTCACACATCCCATTCTCCATGACATGGGCATAGGGTTAGTTCAAATTCATGATATCATCTCATGCATGCAATCTTTCAGTCCTCCCAGAATATATAATGTCCATTCAGGATAATGTTGTGTTGGGATGATTTCAGGTTTGTTCTTGGTTTTCTGTTGTTTCAGGCAATCATTTGGTACTTCCATGAAATGTTGTGCCATTTGGACCAGTTTGACAGAATCCATTGAAATGGGAGGTTACATTGTGTAAAGGACAATAGTGGTTGAAATGTTTCATTCATGGCTGTCTCTGAGGTGTTGGGACATGGTGTAATGAGTGTGGTTTGTCTCTAATTAATGGGACATGTGTGGGAGTATATAAAAACACTCGGTTATGAGTTTTGAGGGTGGTTGGGTGTGAAAAACATTAGTAGAAGTTCATAGTTTAGTGGCTGGAAAAACACAAGAAGTGTCGCGGGTACAAGCAACAAAGTCTATGTAAAAACAACGATGAAAAAATGTGGAGAAAAATGTTGTTGCAAGTTGTAGTAGTTGCTACAAGATTTGTAAAGGTTATTTGTTGGAAGTTTAATATATATTGGACCCTCTGTTGGTGGATGTAGCCTAGTTTTGGGTGAACCATGTTAAATCTTGGTGTTGTTCTTTTGTTGTCCTTTATTTATGTGTATTTATTTTTTCTATTTATACTTGTAAATATGCATTTAACTGATAGAAATCTACCTCCAATTTTTACCAAGTGGTATTAGAGTGAGGTTGTGTTCAGCTATCCTTTGTAGGAAGGTCTCATGATTGAGTGGGAGTCTCACAGTTGAGTGGGAGTAATGGAAGACGAGGGTAAATTGAAGGTAAAAAATTTAATGGGAAAAAATATCAATTATGGAAGATACAGATGGGGGACTATCTCTATCAAAAGGATTTATGGTGGGAATTGGAAGGGAAAGCCAAGAAACTGTCAACAATGTCTGATGAGGATTGAGATATTTTGGACAGAAAGGAACTTGGCAGTATTCGTTTATGCCTGGCACAATCAGTGGCGTTTAATATTTCAACAACAAAGACAACGATAGATTTGATGTAGACCCTGGTGAAGTTATATGAAAATCCCTCCACTTCGAATAAGGTATTTCTTATGAAGCATTTATTTAATATGAAAATGGTAGAATGTGGTTTAGTTGCTAATCATTTAAATGAGTTTAATATGGTTACCAGTCAATTAACTTCTGTAAATATAAAATTTGATGAAGTTATGGCTCTTTTGATTCTATGTTCTTTGCCTGAAAGATGGAATAGCTTGGTTATGGAGGTTAGTAATTTTATTTCAGGTTTGAATACACTAAAATTTGTAAGAAAAACTTAGGTGGTACATCCAAATTAGGAAGTGTTTTGAATGTAGAAAGAAAGGGCAAAAAAAAGGAGAGGAAAGAATTCTGGAGGTCGTGGGAAGTGATGATGAAAATCAAAGGACAAGAGGTCCCAATCTAGAGAGAAGGATTGCTGGTACTGTGGTAAGATAGGTCATTTAGAGAAAGATTGCAGGTCTCAAAAAAATAAAGGAGACAAAAAGGAAGGAAGTAAAGAGGAAAATGTGGTAAGTAATAAATTTGATGATGATGCTTTTATTCTTTCCTTTGATGATTTTGATGATTATTGGGTGTTAGATTCAAGGGCTTCATTTCATGCTACAACCCATAGAAGTTATTTTCTTGATTATGTTCAAGGGGATTTTGGGCTAGTTTATTTGGGAGGTGTTGTGCAGTTTTTGTACACACGCCCCGTTGAAGGCAGGGACCCTCTTTCACTTCAGTTTTGGTTTCTTGGCCCTTTCTTTTTGAGGTTTTGTCTTATTTAGGCATGTGCTTTAAAGTTTATTTTGATGGCCTAAGTGTCTCCCTTGAGTTATTTATTGAAAATCCTAAGTCTGGATAAATTTCGGGCTTTTACTCGGATTCGAGATTTTCCACCCTGGTCGGATTTTCCCGGATCCCACTTGGACTCCAGCTGGACCCTATTGTTCGGGGATTTTTGGTATTCACGGATTTCCACGTGGGCCATATTTTCCCATATTCCACCTTGTCGTTGGCTTCCTGGGTTTTCTGACTATCCTATTGATTGCATTAATGGCTTCGTGCGTGCTTTGAAGGATGTATTTAACTTGATTTCTGGAATCTTTTGTGCCATCATGCTTACTATTTTCCATCATTTGAGCTGAGGAGTGCTTTCCTGCGGTTGATTGACTTCATTTTTGGGGCATTTGGGATTGAGTTGATCGATTTAGTGGCGATTTCTTGTGCATTCCTGCATTTGTTCTTTGTGGACGCCATTGGGCTTCGCATTTGCTGCTTCTAAGATCGATTTCCACATTATAATGGTATGTTTTTATTGCCCTACCTTTGATTGAGAATTATGAATGGCACGTTGATGTTATGAGAGCCTGTGGGATTCAAATTCCTACGTATTTGATCATTTCATGCTAGGGTTGTTCAGTATTGCATCATTTTTCATCTCCTAGGTAAGTTTTGAGCTCATTTGTCTATCTACATTTTGATGAATCTTGCCTGAGAGTAATTAGTAAACCCTAGTAACGACTTAGCAGTTGAAACAACTGAATTCTGAGCTTTCTTGTGCACTAATGGCAGATGAATAGGGTTTCAAACCTAGGGCAGTGCCATGTCAGGTTATTCCATCTTAAAATTGACCTAGAATGTAAAGAAAATCTATGAAAGGTCCACCCTGACTTGTCCTAAGTTAAAATTTTGAAATTCATGATTGATTTGGTGTTTGGGTAATATCGTGACTCCCCATCCCTTCCAGATTTTCTTCGATGTGACCTTTCAAAGTCGGAGAGATGTCATGTCGATCACCCTGTATTTTGCCGAGAAGCCTTCCTAAGTTCGTATTTGATCACTGAGACCTCACCTCGAAAGAAAGTCTCTCATCGACATGTATTTCCTTATATGCCATTGACAAGATAAGCCCTAGTCGGCATGAGGTCATAGCGGGCTCCATTAGTTATATCGATATTTATTTGCTTCATTGAGACATCCATCCCTCGGTGAGACCTTTCGGCGAGCTCACAACTCTTGCCGAGACCTTCGCTTTCGACGAGACTACCAGCGGTCACCAAGACTTCATGGTGAAACCTTCCTTTCTTGGCAAGCTTAAATCTTCTTTCGGGGAGACCACATGTTGTCGGCAAGAGGTTATACCAATGGGACTTCATATCAGTGAAACATTATGCGGTCGGCAAGACCTCTGGCCGAATTCAAAACCTATCGCCGATCGGCAAGACACCGCAACTTCGCTGAGACCTCATATCGAAAAAATTTAATCTGGCCAAAGTGTTTGCTTGGACCTTGAAAGTCGGTGAGACAAAAAGGATTCACCAAGACCTTATCCCGACTACCCTTTGGTCATATCCATATATTTTCTATATCCCCGGTCAGCAAGACATGCCCCACTCGGTGTGACCTCATTCCAAATTAAATTTGTTTGGCCAAAGTACATGCTTTTGCGCCAATTGGTTCAGAGTTTTGCCTTATTCGCGGATTTCCATCGGGTCTAGATTTTTCCGAAATCTGACGTCTCTCTAATTTTTTGAAGTCTCCTCTCTAGCTCGTTCTTCGTGGAAATCCGTCCCTCATGGATTTTCTTGAAATCTGATGAAATACAAAGGAACGTGAGATAATTGGATTTGGTTATGATTGGTGATACATTTAATGAGTATTTCATGTCATATTTGGAATTCCCATATAATTTATTGATTGATCATGATCAGGTTTAATGGTTAAGTAGATGTTTCCTGGTTATTCCGTTGGAATCCGATCGGTCTAGAATTTCCTGAAATTCCTCTCTGGCTTAGATTCTGCGGATGGTCTTGAAACCCAAAATTTGTTGTGGTCATCTCATATGAATTGTAATAACACCTTGATTGTATGAGATTCATTCTAATGATGTATTGATGAATTAACCTTCCCTTTCCTGTGGTTTTTACTATAATTTCCATGTTGAGTGCAGGCTGAATCTAGCAAGGCAGCAGTTGGGTCCTCAATGTATGATGTAGAGAGGATTAAAATGGACATTAAGAGCAGGATCCCTGAGAGAAAAATCACTTCAGTTTGGTTGGAGGTGACTGATACAAATGTCAGATCATGGGATTATGAAGAGTTTAAAGAAAGAATGGTGGCTAAGGATGATGGAATCAGGATTATCACATGTTACTGGTTTCCCTTCTACGGTGCAGTGTTATGAGCTGGTCCTTGAGTGCGCCAAACACTATGATTAGGATACACAAAGAATTATTGGTCCTCAGGGGAGGGTTGTAGCAAATCTCAACCCTGTCTCCATTGCCCAAACATTTGATATGCCAGACAGGTCTCATGTGGTGGGATTCAACATGAGGGCAACTCAAGAGTTCTACGATGAGTAGACTGTGAGGTCACAACAATTTATCAAATCTTGGCTAGAGAAGCCTAAGTCTCACTATTCTAAATCACCCAACCAGCTATTCAGGATAAAGTTCAAGAAGGAATATTATGATGCCATCACTCTTCTCAGCAGGGTGGTTGGATTGAAGAATGCTGGTACATTTGAGAATTGGATGTGCCATGTGATTGTGAGGATAGAACAAGAGAAGATTAATTACCATTAGGCAAGGGTCATTAGTGGAGTACTCCATGAGCAGTTATCCAATGTGTTGCAGACCAAGACTTTCACAATGACTTCATATCTAGTCTATGCGCTTGCAAGATTCCATCCCTACAAAGGATTGGATACAAAGGGAATTTTTGGACATGATATTATCTATGAAGTTTTCCCTCAGTGTCACTTGGGAGGTTTGAACTATAGGAGGGAAAATGATGCATTTACCATGTATATCACCTAAATGCTTTAGGAAGCAGAGCATGTCAGGATTTCAAACCAGGCTAAGGAACTCATCAAGAAAAATGGGGCATGGTTTACTCAGTTCCCAAATTTCTCCTACATTAGGATTGATGGCTACTAGCGGGCTCCATATAGACTTCCAAGATACCCTACCGATCACATTCTACTGTTGGAGGTCACTAGGCAGATTTGTGACTTTGATGCTATTGTCAAGAAAGACAAACACAAGACAAGATTTGGTGAAGATTTTCCCCTAAGGATTGGCACTAGAGAAGCGTGTCCTTCCATTATTTTTTCCCAGACTTCAAAGGAAGAAATGAATACCCTCGGTCTATCTTTTCATTCTAGGAGATCGAGGTTTGATATTGCAGGAGAGGCCCAAAAGAAGGCCAACAAAGAGTATTGCCATAAGGTGAATTTGGAGGACTACTGGGCCAACTGCAGTGATGAATTTAAAGTCAAAAATAAGAAATTCTCCCGGCTTCCAGTCGAGTCAGTTCGGTTGTACAATGTAAAGGAAGTTCCTGATCAATTGAAAGATGATGGGAACTTGATCCAGGATCATGCTTATGAGGCCATAAAGGATAGACCAATTGGTCATGTGGATTGCTTAGAGGAAGAAAAGATAGAATTAAAACAACTAGTGGATCTAGTTCTCAAATTTACTAGGATGTGGCTAAAGCATAAGCTATGGGAGCTGGAAAATAATGGTGTACAGTGCACCTATGCGCTAATGGGAGATTTGGATCCCCACTCCACCTCTGAGGAATCTACCGAGCAGGATTCTAAGGGAAAGGGTAAGTTGGATTCTCCATTCAAAATCAAAATTAAAGGTGTTCAAGAAAAAGAGGTCCAGGGAACAGAAAAACAAAGAAAATCAAAGGCTAAGTAGATGACAAGGACTAGGAAGTTTGAGCAGAAAGGGACTGAAAATTAGGGTCCTGAGGTTGATGTGCCAGTGCCCAAGAAGAGAAGAATCATAAAGTTGTCAGAGAAGGCAAGCTCCAAGGTTGGGGAGGAAGAAGTGACCCCACCAGTGGTGAATATTGAAAGTTCAGAGGAGAAGGCCAAGGTGTATATGAGGAGGTCTAGGACTCCTTCTCCCAGGGACAGTGTGCTTGAGGCAGATATCCATCTGGTGGTTTCTCAGGAGGAACAACATGATGATGTGCCTTCCGTTCATGGAGCTCAAGGCAAGCCTAGTGAGTTAGAGGATGTTGAGGATCATCTGGATATTGAAGGGGAGGAGTTTCATGAAGGTGATCTCCATAGTATAGAGGCAGAAATTGAAAAGATAATGTAATCCCTTATGGCTGCATATGCGGATTCCCCTGTCAGAACTGGAGAAGTCCCTCCACAAGAAGAGGAAACAGTGAAGGTTCCCTCACCTATACATGAAGATGAGCATGCCAAAGAAAAGGAAAATAAGACGGATGAGACTCTTGATAAAAGGAATTTGAGTGAGGAGGCACGTAAGGATCAACAAGAGGAGAAACAAAGTGAGGTGCAATTAGAATCCACTGTCCCTGGTTGGTTGGATAAAGAAATAAAGAGAAAAAAAGTTGTTGTGAAAGATAGTCCACCGAATTGGGATGCACTACTAGCCAAGATTGGAAAAGATAAAGGTAAGAAAAAGGCTAGGGTGATCTCGAGGATTGAAAGAGACGAAGCTCATGATAGAGTTGTTCACATTGCCACCCCTGCTCTAGATAAAAACAAAGATGATGTGGTTGGAAAGGATTACAATATTCAGACTTTCAATCTAGGACCTACATCAGTCGAGCAGGACATTGAAGATTATGAGGGATCTAGTGTAGTTATTGTGGGTAGATTGAGGAAGGAAATGAAGACCAAGCACGAGCTAAGGAAAGAAAATGAAAATCTCAGGAAATGCTTGGAAGACTTAATGAAACCACTGCGGTCCATTAACCCTTCTTCCTCTGTTGCAAATCCTCTACCTCAAGAGACCATCATCGAGCTAGAAAAGATGAAAGCTTTCGCTGTTGCCACCGCGAATTGGCTGAAAGGGGTGCAAATAAAGGGTGATGAAGCTATTAAGGAGATTCTGTTAATAGGGAAGGATGCTATCATGGCAACTGATTGGTTGAAGGTGGTGTTGGCACAAGATAAGGAGGACACAAATATCCTTTTGTAGAAAACTAGAACTATCATGGAGTACACCCGGGATAGGTTGGTAAGTGATGGGATTCTTCCTTCCTCCAGAGCTGCCGAACCATGGGAGTGGTATGAGGCACTGCAGATTAGGTAGAAGGTGTTGAAGAATATTTTATAAACAAAGAAGGCAGATTGATGATACCCTAAGTGGTGTATATAATGGCTCCATGGCCTTTTTTGAGATCATGACGGGAAGAAGGAAGATTGCTCCCAAATATTTGAGTCTAGAACAGTTGAGAAATTGTTGGCAGGATGTTTATGCACCACTTGATGATGGTTCT
>VDFB02320875.1:0-31083 GCA_007258455.2 Sequoia sempervirens
GTTCAACCATTCAGCTCAGAATCGACCCAGTTCAGCAGTTTGTTGATCAAACGGGGAAATAAGGAGTATTTAATGAATTATTAAATATTTAATAATTTGACTTTATATTAAAGTCACTTTATTGAAATATTTAAATATTTAATTAATTTGGCCTGTTATAAAGTATTTATTATACTTTATAATAAAGTATTGATTTTTGACTTAATGAATATTTATTATTCATTAAAATAAGACACCAGTTGATTATTTAATATTTCTCCTAAGTTTAAAAGTGCGAATTAAATCATTTATTTAAATGATTAATTAAAAAGGAGATTGGGTCGAATTTCTTCAAGGGATATATATTTCCACTCAAGGCAAAATCGAACTATTCTGATATTATTATTCAATTTTGTCTTTATTGCTCTGAGCATTGGAGTTTGCAAACCCTAGGGTTTCTGGCAGACGAACGTTTCTGGAGAACGAAAACTCTTCAGAGATCAGGCAGACTGAGGCTGTGAAATACCAGTTGAAGCTTGCACTTGGTGATTTCATCCAGAGATCACAGATTGGATTTATTGAGTTATTTATTCAGAGTCAGCAGAGAATCATCATCAGATAAATAAGGCGACTTCATCAGAGGACTTTATTCAGTGATCTGGCATTATTTCTTGGAGTCCGTACCATTCTATTTGCTGCAGCAGACAGGCCGTACATTTCTGTACTTGCAGGTCGTACCTTTATTTCTTGGGAGACTCGCCTTCTGTCTTCAGATTCTGGCACTGGGATCTAGGCGTTTGGTTTCCTGGACTTTACCGGAGATCTTGCATTGTTATTGGAGATTGGAGATTCATTCTTTATTTCTGGCCGTACCATCTTCATTTATTGCAGCCGCCACCAGGTTCCTTAGAAATTTATTCATTTCTTGTTCATTTATCAATTTTTCATCATTGTAAAAGCTCTATAAAAATAATGAAATAGTGCGCCCATGTTCTCTGGCATATTTGAGCTTATTCTGAGAAGATTTAGATTTTATTTGAATTTATTAGCATTTATTGAGAAAATCGCAGCTTTTAGAATTTGTCTGAAAATCTTCAAAAACACAAAAAAACCAAAAATTGCAAAAACAACAAAATATCAGTTAGGGTTTTGGAACAGAGAACCATCGTGGTTCCGACATCATCCCATCTAATGTTGCTCAAAATCCAGCAGGCTCCGTGGTGAGTCCATCAGCACAGTCATCTGATCATTTAGTCAACCGGAATTCGAGATTGAACAGAGAGCGCTTGACAAAGTAGCAGAATGCAAATCATGAAAAACTCAAAAAATATTCTAAGTCTGGGATTTTGGGCGCCCTAAGAGGAGATAGGCGCCTAGGATTTTGGAGGCTCATATCTAGCAATTAGGGTTTTCCAGATCAGTCAATCTCTTCAAAATCCTGCCAGCTTTGCAATGGATATCTCAGCAAAATCATCAGATCATTCAGCTGCAGGCAAATTCAGATCGAATAGAGGACATAGAATGAGGTTTCAAGTTTCAAGGATAAAAAGAGTAAAAAACGACTAAGTTTGGCAGTGATGGGCGCTCTAGGAGGAGATAGGTGCCCAAACATTTGAAGCCTCAAATTCAGTAATTAGGGTTTGACATCTCCAAAAAGATCTTCTCAGATTTAGACAAGGTACACAACAGAACAGTCAGCTAGTCAATCGGGTCAATCTAACTCCCAGAATCATAAATTCATTAGAAGATCAAAGAAAACAAATAAAAGTTGAACACAAAAATGGCAAACACTGGAAAAGTTGGGCACCCTAAGTAGCCAGGGGCACCCAGAATTTGATGGATCAAATAAAGTTTTTATCAAAAGTTGCCCCCTAGAAAAATCTCGTCAGATTCGATCAAGCTCCGCAACAAGATCATCAACCAGTTCACGGGATCAATCTAGTGTCGAAAAATCAAGATCAAACTAGCGTCAAAACTCAAGCAAAAGTTGAAATTTCAAGAAAATTGGCCAAGTCTAGAGAGGAAAAACGCCCCTAGAAGAGAGAGGTGCCCAAGGCTCAATGCCTAGTCAAATTTTCCATTTTTATCATGCATCAATAAAAAGTGTCCAAGTTCAACGAAACTACTCAGGATTAGCTTCGAAAGTTTTAAAACAGAGAATAAAGCATTTTATTTATCCTCAAAACTTATTTAAGAAGGCTTTGGATTTCATTATTCACTTTTTGCAAGTTGGCATCTAAGAGCAAGAGAGGAGACATAAAATTTTATTCTTTTTAGGATTTGAGAGCCAAAACGTGGTGCTTTTTCACAGTTCTTCATATTTTCCCGATCAGCACACATAGACGCTCCTTTTTTCATACTTTATTTCTCTAGGGCATCAATATTTAGAAGAAGGGGGTCAATATTTTCAATTTTCAGCAATCTGGGTCAGCTCAGTTCTTGATTCTCTACAACTTTGAGAAATTTTTCAACTTTCAAGAAACTGCTTTTTTCATGCATGTCCAAGAAATCTTCAAAATTTTCAACATTTGATCAATTGGTTTCATACAAAACGTGATTTTGCACAAAACCTAGCTCTCAGATTTTTTCAGAAAAAGTTCAAAAAAATTAGGGTTTGTTGTTTTTTCAATCAGCCTTCAATATTTTCCAAAACGAACGATCTGGGTCTTCTTGCAACGAGATTCTCTACAAAACCCATATCTCAATTTTTTTTTCAAAAATCTGTCTGTTTGAAGAAGAAAAACCAGCAAGCTAAATTTAGCTTTTGTGTAGAACTTGTCCGATCATAATCAAGTTTACTGTCAATCTTCAAGTTTTTCAGCATACAGTATTCTCCTATGGAATTCAGAGCCAAACAAGTGTTGTATCATGATTATCTGAACGGACGATGTTGAGAAATGTTTTTTCAATACCGCCATGAACAGAAAACATCATCATCTCAGTCGAAGAACGTGAAAGGGTGTGTTAAGAGCAAAAGGACAAGTATTGGAAAAGAGTTCTACAATACTCTTCCGTTGGAGAATCAAGATAAACGTGAGAAGCATAAAATTGCAGAACCGCCAAGTTATCAATTAATGAGTCATCTTTTGGGGCAGCGATGTTTTTCAAGAATAGAACTCAGAAAGCAGCTGAAGATGTGAAAGATTTTCTAAGGTGAAGAGATCCTAGAAAAGAAAAATATTGCCTTAGATACTATTGATGCTCTTGATAGAAAGGCAATTTCCAGCTTTTTGGCAGATGTGGTTGAGATTTAAAGCATAATTGAACTTGAAACTTTCTCCTAGCTTTCTTTCTATTTTTGTCTCATCCTTAGCTTGTTTTAGTTTTAGAAATAAAGCTTGCATGTTGGCAAGTCTTAGTTGTAAAAGCAAGGAGATTTTAGTGTTCCCTACTCCTCTGCTTGTGTATAAATAAGGGCAGCCTTGCCCATTTTTCTTTAAACATGCTTGTGATAGCAAAACGTTGAGCCTACTAGTGCCTTCTAATTGTTATTCAGTGTTGTTCAGAACTGGGCTTGTGATAACAAATTGCTGAACCTATTTTTCCTGCAAGTTGTTGTTTAGTTTCAGTTCACTTCGTGTAAAAGCAAGCTTGTATGCCTCTTTAGCTGCAAGATATTGTTCAGTTCTTGTGTTCCTTGTGTCAATGTATTTTGGTTGATCGCTAAACTGTAAGCCTATTTTGCTACAATCCTGTTGTTCCAGAAGTGTAATCTTTGTTACTTGAGATTTGAGAAATAGAGTCTTGTGCCTACTTTTCCCTGATATAATGTCTTAGATTTTTGTCTTATGTATTATGCTTATATGATCTCTATTTCAGCTTGCATTGAAAGTAAGTAGATGTGCATTTGAAGAAAGTTTATTTAAGTATTTATGTCAAAGAATCATTCTTTGTTCATTTCTAACTCTCTTGCTCTGTGTTTACTTGAGTAGTTAGAAACGTCATTAGAGTAGGCTTAGTCGTAGTTGAACTCCTAAAAGAGAAAATCTCAACTATGGCACTTGAGTTTTATAACATTGTGCTCTTAGCTAAACAAAAAGATTGGCAAATTAGTTTAGTTTACTTTCTTTTAAGCAACATCAGCAAAGAGGGAACTTCCCCTCCTAATTCGAAGAGTAGTTTATCTATGCATATCTGTTTGTTTCTAATCCGCATTCCAGAGGTGCAAATTAAAACGCCAACAGTTTTCTGGCACCCACCGTGGGGCACGAGGCATAAAACTTCAAGAAAGCTTATGCTTTATGACACAGGAATGACCATTTGGCACCCTATTGCGTGATCCAGCCAGAAGCAATGGGTGATAACAACAATAATGCTAGCAAGAATCCGAGACGTCCACCCCCATTACCTTGGGGTAATAACATTGGACCTTTGGCTTTGCAGGTAAATCATGAGTT
Organism: Sequoia sempervirens; assembly: GCA_007258455.2. NCBI lineage: Eukaryota > Viridiplantae > Streptophyta > Pinopsida > Cupressales > Cupressaceae > Sequoia > Sequoia sempervirens. Next base: position 4,377 of record VDFB02320875.1, read on the forward strand.
ACCTAAAGAGTCAAGGAAGCACTTTCCACAGTTTCACAGCGATGGGAGTCAACATCCCGATGATCATCTTTCTGCCTTCTCAACGGTCTGTGCCATCTTGCACGTGGCACATGAAGACACCGCAATGCGTCTCTTTGTGGAGACTCTTGTTGGGAATGCTGCTAACTGATTTAATCACCTGGAGCCGAGCATTATTACAAGCTGGGCAACTATGAGTGAGAAATTTTTGCCGAGATTGAAGCCTGTTGAAGACGGTCATTAGTTGTTTTCCCAACTTGCAAATTCAAAGATGGAGTACAACGAGCCCATGAGGGAGTTTGTAGTAAGATTTAATTGTCTTGTTACACGACTTTCTTCTACACCTAATCCATCACCGGAGATTTTGCTGAGCTGCTTCATAAATGCTCTTCCATCAAAGATAGCCTTCTTCCTGAAGACGGAGAAAGAAACAGAATTGACAGATGTGCAAAGATACGCCATCAAGCTAGAGGATAATATGATCACTTCTTGCATGATGAAGAAGGATTCAATAAGGCCTCTAGTTTAGAGTTCTGCAAATCCATAGCTACAGAAGGTAGCCAATGAGATACTTGCACTATCACCACCACAGTATCAACCTCAGCAACAGTACTAACCTCAGCAGCCATATCAACCAAAGAGAAATAATTTTCAGCCTTACAATAATTATAGGCCATGATTGCCAGCACCTCCACCAAGACCAACAGTTTAAGCTACACAAAATGCAATACTTTGTTCTTTCCATGATACCGATGCACATACTGGTACTACATGTCCCGAGAACTTAAGAATGAGTCGAAGGCCAAGTCTCGATTCACAGTGGTCAAGTGCCAAGATCCTCAAGCCTAAATTCTATATCAAGAAACGGGACTTGGTACCTATGCTATGCTGTCAGAGATACCTGAAGAAAGTCAAGAGGTCGCATGTTCTGTAGATACATCAGCAAATGATCCAAAGTTGTCGACTATGCAATTTGATGGGACTTGTTCCACTGTTGGACCAGGAGCGAGAGCTGTAATAATCTCTCCTAAAGGACGTTTGTATCTGTTTGCATACCGCTTGCATACCACTTGCAGTTCGAGTGCACCAACAATACGACGGAATACGAGGCGCTTTTATTAGGTCTCATAAATGCAAAGGATATGGGTATCAAACAACCCAAAGTTGAAGGTGATACAGAGCTGGTTGTGAAGCAGGTCAGAGATCAATTCCAAGTAAGAGCAGATCGCCTTCGGCATTACAAAATTAGGGTGTGGAATGCAATCGACTGGTTTGAAGCATTTGACATTAAGTTTATTCCTCGCCTAGACAATAGCAGAGTAGATGCCCTTGCGGTATCGGCTTCTCTTTTCATGCCACATTCTAACTTTTGTCAAAATGCATTTGCTATTGAACTTATATACAGGCCAGCTGTCCCTGACAACCGTGATAATTGGCAAGTCTTTGATGACGACGACCACATTAAAGATTTTCTTGCCATGGGAGATAATTTTAAAGGGTTATTCTTTGAGGGCAGTTTGTCTCCTTTTAGAGAATCAGTAATAGAAGTTTCTGATGTGGCAAAAGCTGCAGAAGATGCGGAAAAACCAGAAGAAACAGATTCCAACATTATCCAGTTGAAAGTTTATAAGATTCCCCCAAGGGCTTGGTATCCTTGGAGAACATATTTGACAGGCATGACAAATACATTCAAGATCAGAAGAACTCAGGAGAAAAGACCTCTGCAGAGCATCATCAAGTGGATATTGGTACAGAAGACAAGCCTCGGCTTGCTAATTTTGGAAAATGTTCTATTGCAGAGGAGAGTGAGAGGTTTATATCTTTGTTCAAAAAATACCGAGATGTTTTTGCGTGGTCTTATGAAAACTTGAAAGTTTTCACACCAAGAGAATTGTCTCATACAATTCCTCTTAAACCTGAAGCTAAGCCCTTCAAGCAGAAACAAAGACACTACAATCTGCGAATTCAAGATACCACCTATGCGGAAATTCAAAAGATTGTGAATGCGAAAATCACTTTTCCAATTCATCATTCCACTTGGGTGTCGAATATAGTTCTTGTACGTAAGAAAAATGGAGAGATCCAAATTTGTGTGGATTTCAAACTTAAATCAGTCATCTCTCAAGGATAATTATCCTTTGTCGATCATGGAGCATACCTTGCAGACGGTTACTAGTTCGGAGATGCTATCTTTACTAGACATTTTTTTTGGATACGATCAGATTGCAATGGCTGAACAAGATCAGTTCAAAACGGCGTTCACTACCCCATGGGGTACATTTACCTATAAAAGGATGCCCTTTGGCCTCATCAATGCCGATGCTACATTTCAAAGAGCCATGGATTTGGCGTTTGGAGATTTGAGGAACAAAGTAATTGTTGTCTACCTTGGCAACCTCACTGTTTTCTCAAAAATATGAGATCATTTTTCACACTTGGGGAAAGTGTTTGAGAGATGCAGATACCATAAAATTTCATTAAATCCTAAGAAGTACATCTTTGCATTGACGGAGGGCAAGCTGCTTGGCCATATCGTCTCAAAAGAAGGAACTCGAATTAACTCTTGTCGGGTTGATTCCATCAGAAACTTGTCTTTTCCAACAAGCAAAACTGGGGTACACTCCTTTGGTAAGGTGAATTCTGTACGAAGGTTTGTGTCGGACTTCTCAAAGCTAACAAAGGACATATCTGCTATGATGAAGAAGTCTGTTTTCAAGTGGAGAGAAGAAGGAAAGAAGGCATTCGTAGCAATAAAAGAAGCTATCAGCAAAGCACCAATGCTGGTCCATCCTGACTTTGATAAGGATTTTATCCTTTATTGTTATACATCGGAGCACACTATGTCTGCCATTCTAACACAGAAGTTGAATGAAGAAACTGAGTCTCCAATTGCATTCATGAGCAGCAGTTTCAAGGACAGTGAGTCATGGTACTCTCAAATTGAAAAGAATGCATATGCAATGGTCAAAGCCGTAAAGAACTTCAAATTTTATATCTTGAATTCTCACACAATTGTGTATGTCACCGATCCAGCGGTTAAAAGCGTTTTAACTCAACAAGAGATGGGCACAAAGAGAGGTAACTGGGTCGCAAGGGTGCAAGAATATGACTTGGAGATCAAGCCCACTAAACTTGTCTGCGGGAGAGGATTCTGTCAATTGATAGCAGAGGATGGTGATCAGAAGCACCAAGCCGAGGGCGAACCTAAAATTGAACCTAAAGTTAAAGAGGATCTTCCTATGGTCCTACTTCTTGATTCTACAAATGAATGGTATGCTGAGATATGGTACTACCTGACTTATGGTGAATGTCCAACCCACATGGACTAATAGCAAAAGAGAACACTAAAGTTGAAAGCGCAAAACTTTGTGCTTTGGAATGATGTTTTGTACAAGAAAGGGTTGGATGGAACATTTTTGTTATGTGTGAATAAGGACCAACAACGGCGGTTGTTGGAAGCATTTCACAGTGAAGCATGCAGTGGCCACTTTTCATCAAAGGTAGCATTCAAAATTTTGCGAGCACAATTCTTCTGGCTAACTATGTTTTGCGACGTGTATGAATGGGTGCATAGGTGTCAAATGTGTCAGTAGTTTGTTGGCAAGCTTAAGTTGGCAGCCATTCCTCTTAGACTAGTTGTCATAGACGCTCCATTTCAGCAATGGGGTTTGAATTTTGTAGGTCCTATCAACCCACGTTCTAGCAAGGGGCATATTTATGTCCTAACAGCCACAAACTATTTCACCAAGTGGATTGAGGCCATTCCAACCAAGCGAGCTACCTCCAAGGTCGTGTGACTTTTTGAAGGAAAATATTATTTTGCGCTTCGGGGTGCCGCACAAAATTGTGACTGATAATGCAACATGTTTCTCATCTGAGGAGCTACTGGAGCTTTGTTTTGATCACGGTATTACTTTATCACATTCATCAGATTATTACCCTCAAGGTAATGGACAGGCTGTAATATTCCCCCAAAAAAAATTCGAATTTTATCAACACAACACACCACTAATTAGCGTTAGCTCCAAATGATAACCAGCAAGAACGGTAACCCTTCACCTTTTGATCACCAATATCCCAATGTGGACAAGGTGAGAGCATACGGTGTTGGGGATCGTGTTACACCCCGATTGTATAGCTACTACTGCATAGGGAAATGCAGTGTAGTGATTGAATCTTTTAGATGAATAAAACATGTTGTTCTTGTTATCAAATGATTGTCTCATTTGTCTGATACTTCTATTGATGTAATTTTGAATAAATGTTGCATATAAGTTATGGAATAATGTTTATTCTAACTTTTGTGATGTTTTATGTAAACTGCTTTGTTTTGAGCATATGACTTCCATCGTCATATCATGATGTGCAGGAAAGAGGATCATTCCTCCAGGCAGAGGAGAGATATCACTCGGGGGGGAGCTTGGTCAGGAAAACAGTAACGAGAACCATCTGAGCATACAGACGCATTCCTTAGACTGAATAAGCTTAGTCAATTTGTGAGGGTAATAGATAAGTCATCCATAGGCTTAGGTGTATGCGTTAGGAGTCGTGTTTACTTCTATATGCATTTATAAATGATGTTTATCTATGTATCTATTTGTGATTTTACGATTATGTGGATATTAATAATATTATATTATTATTGCTTAGTGACTTTACGTATATATATATATCGGGTTGCTGACTGGCTCACGATATATAGATATATTTGTTAAATATATATATTTAATTATTTATTAATGATTAAATATAATATTATTATAGTTATATTAAAATATATATATATATTTAAAATATATGTATTAATATTAAGGTAATATGTCCATGTATATAAATATATATATATTACGATGTTAATATCGAAAAATATATATATATATATATATTTATATATATAAACATATTAACACTTAATTAAATACATATATTATAAAATATAAATAAGGGTTATTTTGTGATAATGGATTGAAAATTGAATAAAGTGGAGAAATTTGTAAATATTCAAAAGAATAAATATGGAACTCAAAAGTAATAGAGTTGAAGGATTTAAATCAAAGTGAAATAGAAATAATTGTTGAGAACATTTGAAAAGAAAAAAAATACGTTTTTGAGAGTCATTCCCATGAAAATGAAAACTGTCGTGACACAAATCGTGCGCCTGGAGAAGCTTGCGCTTGAAGCAAACGGCATAGACCAAGTCTGGAGGAGAGGCGTTTGTTGCTGTTTATCAAACCACAAATAATGGCAACGTGGAAGTCTTCCACACTTGACCTCTTCATCTGGAACAAACTTTCAAACTAATTGCTTCAAAAATGACCAAAATCTAAAAACGTCAGGAGGTGTCGAGCTCAAGAATTTCACCATGTGCAGATTGATAAGGTCGTGGCTTGAAAGGATAATGATTTTCCTGAGATTTTCGCCACAAATCTCTCAAAAGCTTCTCAAATCTCAGTGCTGGCAGCTTGGACGCCTTAGGAAGAGGAATTTGTTGGGTTTCAAAACACTATATAAAGGCTGCTTCCTCATTCTTCAACACACGAATTTGGAATTCGAGTTTGTTCTCTTTCAAAGATATATAAGTATTTTCTGAGTGTTCATCATTTGTTGTGAATGAGTTTCTAACTGTTGTGAGTTTGCTAAAGCTGCATTTCATCATATTACTTAGAGTGTGAGAACTAGAGCTTTTAACAGCTGCAAATATTAGACTGTGCTAAAATACCTTTTAGGAAGAAGTAAAATAGCAATTTCTAGTAGAGAAGTGTTGTTTAGGGAGAGTGCTTTGGAAGGAGTTTTCTATATTTGAGAGAGAGAGAAACTGCAATGTACCATCTTCAATTGGGAATTTTGAAAGTTGCTGCCAGAACAGTGCTGGGAGAGAAGCTCATTGACTTTAGGAAGTTTAAAGATAGCTTAACATAATATGCATTATGCTATGAAGGATTTTTATGTGCATTTGCTTGACTTTACAATTTTGTATGATCTTCGTATATGGAGAATACGTAGGGTAAATAATATCTACTAGGAACGAAATGACGTCAAACCAAGTATGATCCTTAGCTTATGTTATTAGGTTAACTCTGACAAGCTTCACTCCTAGGATAAAGATTTCCGGAATCAGGAGTTAGGATATTAGATACTTGTTTATTGGCTCATTTCTAGTAGATTGTTTGAGATAGGAAGTCTGGGGTAAACTAAACCCATTGAAGGACATAGCCTACGCGTAGAGTAAGATAGCCCAAAATCAAATCGGCCCTGAGTAGTGCTTATGATAGATGACCTTCATTCGAAGTACTGAATGAGAATACTTTGGCCAAAGTAGTGAAAGGTACGACATCCACTTAGGTGTGAGATAGTTGAGACTACACTGTCAGTTCATTGTGATCCTAGTACTAGTTCGAGATTGTGAAATAGCAAGGTTCTAGTTGTGTAGGACACAACACTATGCTCAGTTGGTAATCGTTAAAGGATACCCTACCAATCTCTTCTTCGAAGGGAGGGCCATCTATCTAACGATAGGTGTGCGGGGGACCACATTATAAGTCCGTGGTTCGCGGAAAAGCGCCCGAGTGATGTTTCTCCTCTACAGCAAGCGACTGATGTACCAAGATTTGAAAGGACGGACTCCTAGACCTTCTTACTTCTATTTGTGCAAAAGCTTACAAGCTATGTATGTAATTGTATTACTTTTGAACTCTGATTTATATTTGCAGTGTAAATGAAATTCATGTGGAAATATATTGTATCTTGTACATATTTATCAATAAAGAAAGGAAAAAATTTATTGTATTGTCTTTGTTACTTGTTACCTTTACATGCTTAAAGTGAGATTTGGAAAATTTCAATTAATGCAAGGGAACGGTCGTTACATGTGGTATCGGAGCTATCAGGTTTTGCACTGAAACCTATGAGCTCATTACGCAACAATGCGTAAACCTTATCAGAAGATAATGGTTGAAAAGTTCTTGTGCCACAACGGCAAGAGAAAATAACTTAGAGAAGTGAAAAGGAAAAATAAGATCCTTAGTAACTTATGTAAACTGGGACGAGTTAAGAGTTATCCCTAAAAAAAAAGAACTCCTAAAGCAACAAATATCACCTAGAATTGTGGAAGTATATGCAATTAGGTTAGGCAGAAAGGTTAGGATGAATAACCAGATTCTATCTTTATCCAACAAAATTGTTTTATGACTCCAAGGAATGAGAAGGAATGTGATAACCTTTTGTAGTTGCAAACTACAGTTATAAAGAGTTGGGAACTTTTGGATTTTATTAGAACAACTACGAGTCTATGAGAATTTGAGAATGAAACAAGGGAATTAATGTCGGAGTCAAGACATCAGGGCGACAACAGAAATTGTCAGATGAGAAACCACTAAAACCTAGGAAAAGATAGAGTAAGAGGCTGCACGGAATATGGCAAGGTAATGTCCAGTATACCAGGAAATGAAGATCAAATGTCATCGTTGGTAGCACATACATACTCTCTTTAGATTCCAGAGGAAAATGGTAGAACATAAGACAGATCAATCTGATTATGTTAGTAGAACTAACATAATGTTCTAAGTGGATAAACTCATCAAAGCAAACAACGTTTTTGGAAAACTTGACTTACAGGATTTTGATTTTAAATAATATATTGTGGACGAGTAGTTGCTTAGAATCCTGAAAGGGTATTTCAGCTTAGCAAATAATGATAGGGTTACATAAACCATGATCATACTTGAAACGTTCATTTCAGCAAATGTGCAAAATATTATAGTCAATAAGTGAAAGTGGTAAACCAAAACTTGCATGAAAATCTTGTGAATGTATGCTTATATGTTTTCCAAAAGATAGTTAAAAGTTTAATTAGGCTAACTTGTATTAAACATTCAGGTTTAAGTGAACTTTTAAATCATGGTGAAAGTGTATGATAGAACGAGAAATATTCCTGGAACAAGTCGTGAAGAGGAACAAGAACCAACAGGAATGGAAGCAAAGCTGGATCAGATTCTGGCGAGATTGTCCAATCTTGAAAAGGAAAAAGCAGTCGAGATACTTATCACCAATAATGAAGAGGAAAGTTCTTCGCATGGAGAAGACATTAATCATAAACATGAGAAGGAGAAATCTCCAACTCTGTCTATTGAGAAGAAGAAGAAACAAGTGTCCACTGAGTTAACAAGGGATATGAAGAAGATATACCCTCCAAAATTTGATGGAAGTGCCCGAGGTGATGAAGCTGAAACCTGGTTAGTACAAATGGAAAAGTACTTTGAAATAAGAAATTATGACGAAGTTACTAAGGCAACTTGGGGTGCTTATCAGTTAGCAGGTGAAGCCTCTAATTGGTGGATAAACAAAAAGCTAGAACTTGACATAAGTTCTTGGAAGCTCACTTGGGGGGAGTTCATTGAGATTTTCTGCAAACGATGGTTGCCACAACTCTATTATGACTAAAAACTCTTTGACTTTCAAGAATTGAGGCAAGGGACCAATAAGTCAACGAGTACTGGGAGAAGTTTATTCGGCTTATTCGATATATTCCTATCTATCATAAAGATGAACGATTCCGGATCAGGAAATTCATCTTGGGACTGAACAAAAATATTGGAGGTGAAGTCGATATGCATGGTCCGACCACAATGGACCTTGACTAAAATAAAATGTTATATTATAAAGTCACTTGAGAATAAAATAATATTATTTTCTAGAAGCTTTTTGGAGGTGATTGTGAATTCTTTATAAGGAGCTCATTGCAAGCCATTTCTTCACATCTTGAGTTCATCTACTTTCATGCTTGTGTGGTGAAGAGCTTGTAAGCTTGCATTGTCCGAGGGTTTGAAAACTCTAGGATACCAAGTTCGGTTGTGCAACATCAACCCTAGCTGGAATTGAGTGGGAGATACTTCAGTCTTCCAATTTGGGACAAAATTTAATGGTCTATGACCAAATTTTGAGTGCATTGAAGAAATCGATTTTGGAGATAATATTTGCAGATTTTATTAATCATTTTTCAGTTTGGAGGGAATTGAATTTTGCAGCTGGGAGTTTGATTTTCAGTCATAAAGGAAATTTGATATTATTCTTGGAAAATCATGGCATTTCTTGGACTTTTGGTGCAGCTTCTTTGAAGTATTTTTGGAGTCTTTCTTTGACAAACTGGGCACACATTCCAGCAGGCTCGATTTGGCAAGTGGGAGGCATAATTCAGTTCGAATTGGCTTGAGGAAAGGACGCAGACCATCAAGGAATTAAGGCGCTGCATCTTGGCACCAAGAGGGACAATTTTTGGAAAAGGACGACTGTGTTACATCAGATTTTCATCACAGCATTTGGCGTTATTCCCAGGTTCTCTAAATCAGTTGTAATCTTTGCATATTTTAGTGGTATTTGCATTGTTGAAATAGCTGGAACAGATCACTGTTATAACTGTGATATTATATTGTAATACTTACATATTTATAGTAATAAAGTCTGCATATCATATCATTGCCATTAGGGTCTGAGTTGGTCTTTATTTACATCTCATATTGTCCTTCATAAGGGTGATCAGCATTGTAATGATTTGAGTTTCATAATAGCAATTCATGGAGTTTGGAGTTTGCATTCAAAGTGTTTGTAAAAATGCCAATGTGCTGTAGGTGCAAATTTGCATAAGTTTCAGTCATACTATTGCATAGAAAAATCCAAAAATATTTGCATTTCATCTCTAGTGCATTTCAAGTCATTGGGCATTGATAGTTAAGCATTTTATGCATCATTCCATCATTCAAAACAAGAACAACCAAACAGAAAATCAATTACCAGCAGTAAACAGTTTGCAAGACAAGTGTTTGTCAAAATTCCCAAGACAACAAAACAGAAAATTTGGGATAGATTTGGCAAGGCACTTTATATTAAACAACAAGTGCTGAAAGTAAAATAAGACTCAACCACTTCTTTAGTGGGAGTAATTACAAAATATTAAAGTGCAGAAATATAAATAGTTGTTAGTACTACTAAACCAGCTTTACAATGATAGCTTCAGCTGCACAATAATGTAAAGATATATCAACAAAAACCTCACTATGTTAGAGAATAATCCCTAACTGATACAATATGCTATAGAATAGGAAATATAGCATAAAATCATAATTATATCAGATCTGATTAGAAACAGTAAACATAGAAAATCAGACCAGCAACATAAGAATTCACCAATTTACTCATAACTTCACCAAACGGACTCCGAATGACGAGAGGCTAAAAGCAAATGAATCCTAGAAGCTACATGTCCAAAATACAACGGGAAGACACCTCCAAAATCTGCACCTGTCAGTGGAGAATTCAAGGAGGAGTTTGCAATAATGATTACTCTACTCAACCGAGTCACAGGTCAAGCAGAGGCCACTAAATTCCAGCCATGGATGTTTTATATCATCTCTCACATCATTAATAAAACAGAGCTTTATGACTGGCCGACTTTGATCAGCGATAGTCTCCACCATCAGATGACAAAATATTTCAAAATCCATGAGTTTCACATGATTTCCTACCTTGTGTATCTAATGGCCTATCAAGGTAAATTCAAAGGTTTGAATATCGTAGGAACTCTGGGTACTCAACATGTATATCATCATTACCCACTATTGGAGTTTTCAGAGTCAACACATAATTATATGCGGGTGAATGATGCATTCTTGATGCATACAGTGAGAGACTTAGACAATGAGTTGCATGTACAGATTTCATCAGGTGCCAAAGTAGCAATGGCAGAGTGGGCTGATTGGTTCATCCAGTTTCTACATTCTCCTTTATCAGAGTGTACGGATTATCAAGTAGTCTAGTCATGTTGCCGAGGTATCCCACAGATGAGGTGGTGTTCATGGAGTTTATGAGGTAAGTGAATGAAATTCACACGTTCTTGCAAAACCGAAAGAAGGTTGCTTTTAGTTTTCCAGTTGAGTTGGGTATCTACAGATGTAGATCATCGGTTGATGCCAAGGTGATGGGTGATGAGTTATCAAAATTTGGCCTCAAGTTGTTCAACAAGAGGCGATCATACGATCCTCATGGCATTTTTGCATCCCGTCTTGGCCAAAATCACGCTCATGTGCTCGTGGTTGAAGATTTTTGGGCTAATTGCGATGATGAGTTTGAAGTGTGTAGGCGCAGTAACATCAGGTTTACCCTCCAGCAGATGGTTGATTTCCTGTCAGAGCATGTAGAAGGATTGTCCGATGATGATGGAGAAGTGCTTCTTCCTATGTACGCCAAAGATCAAATTGAGCAATGGCCACTTCCACAAGTCAATTGGTCCATCAAAGAAAGTGCTTCAATTGAAGAAAGAATGAGCTGGATTGTCAAAAACAGCAAGATTTTCTTAAACCTCAAAAGGACACGAAAGGAAGCTATTCCAGTTACAGAGCCGCCAATAGTCCAGTCATCCCTACCTTCTTCCAAACCAAAACCAAGAATAAAGGCTATGAGCCACCCTCCAGAAAGTTTGAAGATTGGTAGAATGGCAAAGAGTACAAAGAGAAAGTTGGAGTTCTTCGATGCAGTTCAGTAGGAACAGCCGAAAGTTGTATCAAAAGTTCCACCAGAAGAGCTAGCGCCACAAGCAGAAGCAGTGCCTTTGTCACCTGATTCTCCACCATCGCTAAGGTCTTCTCACATCCATATTGATTCAGAGGTTGAAGATGTTGATGAAGCTGAAGCCGAGCCTCCCAAAGAAATTAGTAAAGACACCTCGTCTTGGCTTGAGAACATCATGGGAAGAAAGAGGAGGAAGCCTTCGTATCAGCTGAACTTTGTAGAGCTTGAAAGCGTTTACCAAGACACCCCAGTGAAGAAACCTAAGAAACAAGTTCACATAGAGAAGAATCCAGATGGTGGAATTATCATTGAGACTGCTATGCCTCCAGAAGATAAGAATATTGATAAGGTTGAGATTGATAACTTCACAGTTGTCAAGGCCAATCTCGGTAAAAGCAATTGGCATATCGACTTGAATCTCTTAGAGGTTGCAACAGGAAATCTAAAGGATACAACGCTTAAGGATGGAGAGGATAAGGCAACCCTCAAGGCTCAAAATCAGAAGTTGCGGCAATATGTTTCTAATCTACTTCACGGAACTTCACAAGCCACTCTATTCCTTCCACAAATTCTAGAGTCATCGGCTGATCAGCATCAGTTCAATCAATTGGTCATATATGGGAAGCATGTGCAAGACTGGATAGAGGAGTTCATCACTAGGGGCAGAAATGTACTTATAGAGATGTATCAGTTGAGGTATAACGCCCATGATCTGTACCAAGGGATTTAGGGGTTTGAGCATTGTATGGCGGAGGTGAAACCTATAAACGAGATTATTATTTCAAAATTTTGGATGGCATATGATTTAGTGGTTGCAAAAGAATATAAGAGAAAGATTCTTGCATGGAGAGAACAACACCTCTTCAAGGTGAAAACTTATGAAAGAATATTTGAAGAACTAGCTGAATATAGATAGAAGGTTGTTGATGTACTCAGATTCATAAGTGTATTTGTTTCACAAATCCCTTGTCGATATCGTTGTGATGATGGCGATTTTGTTGAACTTGATGAAGTGCAAGTAGAGTTCAAGAATCTTGTTCGTGACAGTGTTGGCGTTTAAATTAGCACCTCTGGAGTGCTGATTGTAAATGTTCAGCTATTTCAAATGTTTTGCAACACTTCTTCGTTATTTAAAGAGGAGAAGTCCCTCTCTGCTGGGAGCAATGCGTAAGGAAGGGAAATGTAAACTAAAGTTCCTATCTTTTTATGCTTATTGAGGACACAAAGTGCACAAACACAATGCGCCGTAGCTAAGCTTTTTTCGGTTTCTGCAGATCTCAACTACGACTAATCTAGCTTCTATCTATCCAATACCTTCAAGGTAAACAAAGGATGAGGGTATAGGAGCGGGAATGGTTTGGTTGGATCCACAGATTATAAGTCTCCTGAGGGGCAGGGCTCTAACAAACTCTCGAGGTATACAGGAATAAGGTGGGTACAAACAAGCGCTCTTCTGATGACTAGATCACGGACACGCCGGGAGGAGAATTCCCTATCCGAGGTATGGGCTGGGAAATAGTTACAGAAACAACTATTTTCGATGCGCTGGCCCGGCGAGCTTGCTAGGAGGAAGGGGCTTCCTATCCGAGTATAGCGGAAGTCAACACATTAAACAACAACGAATGATAACGTGATAACAAATGTCCAAAGGAGGAGGGACTCCCTATGTCAGGAAATGGGAACAAGCTAGTTGACACAAGGCGTGGACCTGACTCCAAAGATTGACCAAAAATGCAAGCCTTACGATATTCTCCTTCAAAGCTGTCAACAAATTACAGTTGGGAAAGCAAAGGCACAAAATCATGCACAATTACGATCAACCAACGAACTCTCATCTAAGAGTGAACAAATATCCGCTTTCAAAGCTGTTGGCAACAATGGTAGCAATTTTACGCCATGGTAAAGGTTGAACAAATAATGAGTCCAAGTCTCTTATTTATAGAACTCAAAGGAGTAGGCAACCCTATAATCTCCTTGAGTTAACAATGAGTTCTTGCCAATCAATTAGCAAGATTTATTCCTAAAAGGGGGAACAAACAGTTAACTAGAAATCTACTTTAGATTAAGCGAAAATCAACAAGAAATCAGCTTGAAACTGCCCGGTTATTTGCAGTAAACTAAAAGATGAACACAATAAAGTATCCCTCAAACTAGACATCCACATTGGTAGAGATCTGAATCCCACAAATCATGGAAGTCAAATAGACATCCTTAATCAGTGGGATCTGACAATGCATGATTTAAGGAAAGTGGAGTTAAACTTGGAAAGAAGCATCAAGTTAACTCCAACTACATTTAATATCATCTTGAGTTGACTTGGAAAGAAGCATCAAGTCAGACTCAAGTCTCATGAATGCCACTTGGAGGGTGTATGGCGTCCTTCTATGGTGCATTTATAGTTCGCCACTAATCAGCAGTGTCTCTATCCATTGATTGACTTCATCAGCTTCTGGGGAGTTAATGCTCTGTAGGATGATGACGTGGCGTCATAGCATGATCTCACCCGTTGTGAGTTGATTTCTGAAGTCAATACACTGAGATGTTGCCTCTTCAAACTTGGTTGATAAAACATACCTTAATGACTTGCAACCATCTGAGATCATCAAGAAGGTCTTTGAATGACATCCACAGGCTGGTTACATGCGGTGACCATCTCGATGTATTCTACTCCTCCCTCACCGGCCGATATTCCGTACGAGGGAAGATATCATAACATTCTTCGCGAAGTTGATAATAATTAAGCAATGCAAGTACAGCAATCAATCAACTCTTGAATGGCGTCATAGGCTTTCACCTTTTATGCGCCAGTGTTCTTTCAAGCAAAGAGATGTTGCTTGTTTTCTTGATATATTGATTGATATGCAATTGCAAATCTACGATTTTTTACTTTCGTCTTCAAACCTCTTTACCAATCACTGTTCCGATTCTTTGGATCTCACAGTCCATGTGCTCTATCCGCGTGTAGTATGGGTTTTCGATTATCTACCCATGAAAAAACTCTTCCACTTGATCTCTCAAGTGTTTGCCGAATGTTATCAATTGTCGATGATTTTGTTCGGCGGGGAGATCTAGTAGTCCTGCTGGTAGGGCTGAGACGTTTGGTATGCCATGTATCAAGCTGGTTATGTATGACCTCAATTTCTAGTTTTCAGCCTTTAAAGACTTTTCTTCATCCTTAGCCATTCTTTCTTATTAAGCTCAGAGCTATTCAAGAAGATACGCCCTCCACCTGTCGTGTAGTCTTCCCGAGTCTAAGTTGAGACAAAGTGTAGTCTTCTACTTGGACCTCGTGTATGCTTTTCTCTACTGGTGGGGCGGCAGTCTCTATGATGATCTCACATTCTGCATTCCTTTCTATGTGAACTTGTTTCTTCAACCTTTAGTGTCTTGTGGAACGTGGTGGAATTAGAATCAAGTTCTGAGGAGATTTTCCTCTTCCTAGGAAGCCTTCAAATAAAATAGAATCTACCGTGAACTTATTTAGGAGGAAGGACTATGGCCCTTAGATGCTAAGATGTGTGACACTATCTTTGAACAATGTCTCCTAGATGGTGAATCTGATGCGATGAGGACTTGTATTTATGATGCTTGGTGATATTGGTGGCTCTGCTTCCATAACAGGCACCGTTTCTGCTGCTGCTTCTACTGTTGTTGCTTCTGCCATTGGCCCTGCCACTATTTCTTCAGCAACTACTGCTGCTGGTTCCTCTGTGATAGTTTCTGCTGGATCAAGGGTAGCAGTCTCTACTCTTTGTTCTGGGGCAGCAATACTCGTGATTATTTCAGGACTATGCGTGGCTTTCTCCACAGGTGTCCTCTGTGTTCTAGGCTTTGTAGGCTTTGACATCCTCATCCCTCGGGGAGGATTGCACCATTGTTTCTGCCTAGGTTTCCTTTTTGAAGTGGAAGGTGGTGTAGACTGAACCTATGGCGGCTCTGTTCTGTGAGGTATCACCTTCCTTGATTTCTTGTTGTCGAGATAGAGTTGGCTATTTCTAACTACTCTACTCGTTCTTTCTTCTATAGACGTGTTTTCTTTGGCATACCAATCCACTCTCGGGAGCGGTTGGGAGTCAACTAAATATGCGAAGAATGAGGGGAGAGTGACTTCCCCTTCATCATCGGATAGGCCCTCAATGTCTACTGACATAAAATCAGCAATTTGTGGGAGTCTGAATCTGTTGTAGTTCCTTCTGCGCACTTCATACTCGTCTTGACAATTTACCCAATAATCTTCCATAGAAGACTTATGTGACGAGTGTTGCTCGAGGTGTGCTGCATAGAGTCCTCTGGGATCATAGGATCTTCTCTCAATGAGATACTTGAGGTTAAACCTCACCGTTTCCTGACTCATCATCTTAGCATCTGCCGCGAATCCACATCTATATAGTCCCATTTCAACGGGAAAGTTAACAGCTGTCTTCTTCTTCAAGCGCAAGTAGACATGAACCTCGGACAACTGTCTCAGGAATTCCATGAAGACTACCCTATCTAAAGGGTATCTTGGTAGCATGGCGGGGTGGCCAATGTAGCCATACACGCGTATGTAGGAGAACGTAGGAAATTGGATGAACCAATCTGCCCAATCCGCCATTGCCTCTCTGGCTGTCTGTGAAATACGCACGTGCATCTCATGGTTAAGCTCACATACTGTGTGCATAGTGAAGAGATCACTGGTTTCCTTGAAGTGCCTTTCCGCTTGAGTAAACTCAAGACGTGTGAAATGTTCGTGAACCTTCTACACACCTAAGGTTCCCACATTGTTCAATAACCTGAAATCGCCTTGGAAGGCTATCAAGTATACTAGGTAAGAGCACATGTGGAACCTATGAGCTTCCAGATACCCAGTGATTTGTCGGTGGAGTGTGTCACTAATCAAAGTGGCCCAATCATAATATTCCCTCCTGCCAATGATTTTAGCAATGACATAGTACATCCATGGCTGGAATTGACGACCATCTTCTTCTCCAGTGATTCTATTGAGTAGAGTGATTAACATTGCGTACTCATCTTTACATTCTCCTCGTCCCAACGACTTAGGCAAGCTTGCCTTTGTCACTTTTAACCATTTTTCAGCCATTACCTTTTGACATTTGTCCTTAGCTGTCTCAAATGCCTTCTCACATTCCGTCATTGATATGACTTTGCTGTTAGGACATGATGGAATATCAAAACACCTTTCGATATCCTGAGGCTTTAGACTACAAACAATTCTTCCATCTGCTGCTCTGATTTCTCTGGTGGTAGGATTGTAATGCTTGATACAAGCGATTACAAGCTCTAGCTTTGTAGTGTGATGGGAATTGATGCGGCTTGCACAACCCGGATTCTTCAATATTCTGCAATGTGATTTGATTCATGCCTTCTAGCTGCTCCAAATCAACCACTGGATTTACTTGGTGTAAATTTGTGTCAACTGTTTTCAAGTAATCATGGAGTAAGACCGTCTTGGTCTCGTATTGTACCTGGGAGTACTGCATCTTGAAAAACTTAAAGATTGACTGTAAGCTTGACCTTGTTCAGATGATTTTCAGAAACCCTTAAAAATAGCGCCCTGCCGAGAAGTATTTTTCCGGAAAAAATCTGGCACATGGGTTTTGTTCGTGCTTCAATGCTGAACAAACCCAGTTCCTCAGAATTTGGATTCTGAAACTTTTTCGGAAAAACCCCCAAAAATAGGGGCAGCAAGTTTGTTGATTTTGGAAAATTTGTCGAGATGGGTTTCTCTAGAAAATAATGCTGAATCTACCCAGTTGATCTGATCTGATGTAGCCTGTTGCTTTTTCTGTCAAATGCAAGAAAACCTAAGACCAGAAGAGAGGAAGTAGACAGAAGATGGATTGGAAGTTTTATCTGATTCCCTGAAAAAAAATCTATCTCTGGGTCCAATCCTCAAAATAGCAATCCTCTTCTGCTTCAGATCTGCAAGAAAAATTGAAGAATGGATGAAAACCTTGTTCAGATCTATCAATGGC
The DNA here is from genome assembly GCA_007258455.2 of Sequoia sempervirens. NCBI lineage: Eukaryota > Viridiplantae > Streptophyta > Pinopsida > Cupressales > Cupressaceae > Sequoia > Sequoia sempervirens. The sequence continues at coordinate 21,929 of VDFB02320875.1, forward strand.
GTCTTTGAGAGCTTGTGGTTGTTCTTGATCTTTTATCTTGCAATGAAAAAATGAAATGGGACGCCTTCACCTTGAATATATATGTTTAAGCCTTAGATCCACAAGTTTGGGGACCTAACTCAAGCTCAAAAAGCGATTTTGGCTTGATCTAAAGTTAAAAAGGTGATTTACACTGATCGTGGAGTGTTTTAGCCAGCTTTAACTCAAAAGCTCTTGACTTTAGTCAACAAATTGACCCTTGACTTCTTTTAGGCGTCTCTTTTGGTTTCTTGCAAGCTTTTAAATATTTTCTCTCCTGAAAGCCCTTTGTTTGATCTTGAATCTAGTGTTATCTGTTAATCCTGAGATGTTGCGGACACATTCACTGCGGAGCTAGATCCAAACTGAAAAGAAGTGCCTGGGAGACATGATGATGAAAAGCTGAGTTTAGGGCTTCAAAAGAATGGGCGCCTTTTCCAAGAAAAGGCTCTTTTGCTAATGCCTTGGTGAATTTTCAAACTTCGTTCTTCAGCCTTTTGAAATGACCTCTCGTGCTTTGATCTAGATTTCTCATTGATTGGAGAGTCAAATGATTTCGCTTGATGTCTCATCAGGTACCCAGCTCTGTTCTGTCAAAAATGACTGACTTCAGAAAACCTGGATCTCAATTTAGGGTTCCTTTATTGAAGGGCGCCCCTCCTTGAAAAGGGCGCTTTTGTCTTTTGGCCTGATCATCTTCATCTGAAAAGTTTCCTACTTTGATCTGGATTATCCGTTGAATGCTCTGTCAGATGTTGGTGCTTGCAGTTGCGTTTCCGAGATATACTTGGGCTGAGAAGATTATCCTGGGAAGCCTTTTGTCATTTATCAGCATCTGGAGATCAAAAAAGAAGGGCGCCTTTCTTTTGGAAAGGCTCTTTTTCCTTAGAACTTCGCCGTTAACTGTGGTTTCCTAATATTTCCTCAACTGCCTCTTTTTGCTTCGTCAGTAGCTGCTTGTGATCTATTCCTCAGATGATTTATCTGTTTGTTTCATTGTCGCGCCAGCAGGCAAATGTCAAGAATGAATGCCTTGGATGATCTGGGTGACTTCATTTGATCTTAAAAGATCATGGGCGCCCCTGCTTGAAAAAGGCTCTTTTCAACATGTGAACAATCTCTCCTTCGTAACATTTCCAGAGTTAGTCAAATTTTGACCTTTTTCACTTTCAGGAATCTCCTTCATCAAACAGCATCATTTTTGACCTTTTCCGCCATGGTTGTGTCGTTGAAGCTTTTGAAGCTTAGCTTTCAACACCTGGTACTGGCCAATCTGCCATTAATGGCTATGGAGCTCCTAACTTTGTTCCTGAAAAATAGAAATAGACCCACCAGAGTAAAACATGTCTTTTGATGATTCTAACTTGACCAATGTGATCGTGAAGCCTTTTAATCCTATCAAAATCATTTTCAATCATTTCTAGGAAGGTCCTATTTTCGGGGGTTTCCCTGAAAATAGGGATGAAAATCCCTAATTTTCAAATTTTCAGAATTTTGCACATGTGTTCCTTGACAGAAACCCACCAAGATTCTATGATTGATTTGACCTAAAACTGACTTAACATGGCATTTTAACAAGATTTAGCTCAATTTATACAGAATGCCAAAAAATTTATTTTGGGTACAACAGACAGAAAGATGAATCAAATTGTACTAATGTCAGCAAGATTCAATAAAGCAACTGAAGAGGTCAAAGATTTTCTAAGTTCGATTGCAGAAGGCAAGGAAATCTTGGAAAAGCAGAATTTTTCTCTAGATAGTATTGATGCTCCTAACAAAGAAGCAATTTCCAGCTTTTTGGCGGATTTAATTTCCCAAAATACCAATGGATGAGTTATCTTATCAAGATAACAAAGATCTCCAAAGATAGATTTAAAGCAGCAATTAACTCGATGCCTTTTCCGATTTTTCTTGCTATTCTTGTCTCATGCTTATCTATTCTTTGTGAGAGAGAAAAGAATCAAATTGTAATAGTTGGCACTTTCCCTGTTTTTTGCTTTCATTAGGTTGTTAGTTAGTTGTCATGTTTTAGTTTTAAAAATAAAACTTGCATGTTGGCATGTCTTGTTGTAAAAGAAATGAGATTTTAGGGTTCCCTACTCCTCGTTTGTGTATAAATAAGGGCAGCCTTGCCCATTTTTCTGTAACCATTATTGTGATAACAAATTGTTGAGCCTAATTTTGCCTGCAAGATGTTATTCAATGTCTGTTCACTTAGTGTAAGACCAAGCTTGTATGCTTGCCTTTTGCTGCAAGATATTGTTCAGTTCATGTGTAATTTGTGTTAGGTGATTTCTGGTTTGATCGCTAAACTATAAGCCTGTTATTGCTACAATCCTGTTGTCCCAGAAGTGTAATCATTTCAAGAAATTTGATAAAGGAAATCTTATGCCTGATTTGCTTTGATCTACTCTCTCAAGTTTTGTTTTATGTGTTTTTCTTACATAATATTTATTTCAACTTGCATTGAAAAGTACAATGAGTCTTCAGGTGTACGTTGGGAGAGAGTTTGTTTAAGTATCTGTGTTGAAATATTCCTTGTTTACTTTTCACTCTCAAGCTTTGAGTTTACTTGAGTTGTTAAAAGCGTCACTAGAGTAGGCCTAGTTGTAGTTGAAATTCTAAAAGAGAAAATCTCAGATACGACACTAGTTTTATAACGTTGTGCTCTTCGCTGAGAACAAAAAGGATTGGAAAATTTACTTGAGTTTACTTTCTTTAAGCATCATCAGCGAAAAGGAAGCTTCCCCTCCTAATTTGAAGAGCAGTATATCTGTGCATAGCTGTCCATTTCTAATTTCCATTCCAGAGGTGCGAATTGAAACACCAACAGTGTCAAATTCTTGTGATGTCATTTCTACATGAGGAGTTGTTTCAATAAAGAAACTCGTTACGGAGCTTAATTGGAAGGTTTCAAAGAGACATATTGGTTTAAAGAAGAATTGTTGGGCGCACAGATTCACATCTCTTTCGCATATGTTAAGGACCCTGAGGCTGCAGTTTCAATTGGGCAGGAGCCAATCAAGGTAAGTTAGTGTGGGTTGAACAATAGTAGTGACTATAAATGTCGTCACACTTATTAAGCTGCACCTACTGAATGGGAGGCCTCATGTATGTCAAAGAATAACATTTGAACTTCTCCAAATTCAATGTGCCATTATATTGATAAATTTGTGGTATAGTGAATTTAAATAAGGCATCGCTACTAATATCAAGATTATGTCTTATAGCCGCTTCATTCATAAACTTGGGAATTCAATAGTTTATCAGGAGTTGCGAACATTTGACGAGTCATACAGGTCATTAAAGGAGCCTCTTTAGCATTCGAGTCACCTACACTTTTGCAATCTTTGATTTAGAGATATTGTGACAAGCTGCTAGACTTGAAGTCTCCAGGAAAAACTTGTAGTTATATAACAGGTCAGCAAATTATTTGTTAACAATGTAATATTCCCAGTCATCTAATATCAGAGTTGCAATCTTATCTTGGAATCAAATGACATATCTGTATAGTTCAAATTGGTGTTGGCAATATGGGTATTTATATCTATTGTATCTACATTAGTGAGACTCTTTAAATTGAATGTGTTGTGAGAGACAAGTGTCAAAATTATGAACTCAAACTAGAAATCCAATTCATATTAGTAAGGAGTTAATTGCTTGACAAAATGTCTTTGCTCTTGAGGTGGTGAAATCAAAAAAATTAAAGACCAATTTAGGGCAGGACATTACAGTGGTATCAGAGCCATTGATTCAACCATTTAGTGGGTTCTAATACAAAATTTTAATAGCAAAAATTTTCTAATCAGCTTGGGGGTTATCAGCTGTTTGATTGCTCATTCTTGGTTAGTGTCCAGCATTCATCATCCTTTGTATTTTCAGTATTTCGAGTGTTTCAGTAGAGATGATGAATTCCATGCAAGAAATTATGACAAAAATGATACAAAGCTTTCGAAAAATATGATAAGGCTTTAATGAATTTATTAGAGCATTCAAAAGAGATAGACTCTCTCATTGCAAATGAAGAGAAAGAAAATACTAAAGGAAAGGAATCTCTCAATAAAATAAAAGAAAGAAATCATTAAGAATGAGCTTAGAAGACAAAATTGTTGTTTCTCATGTACAGGAATTCGGGAGCCTAATCACCAATGCATGCATAAAAAGGTGAAGAAGCTTGAAGAAGAAAAGTCAATCATAGAAGAAGAGGTTGGAAAAGAGTTACAGATGATTGAAATTGTTCCTAATGGTTCTAATGTTACAAATATTGAAGATGGAGTTAGTTCTTCAAGTGTTTCCGTCAGTGAAATGGGGTACATTGATCTTCATGATAGTATTGAGATTGAGCAATCCGCTAATCTGAAGTTCAGTTAATCAGAAAATCAGGATGTAGGGACAAACAATCAAAAGAATGATTTTCACAATGCTTCTTCCAGCAGGGTAATACCATAGACATTGAGGAAAAAGAACCACTTGATGCTTCTACAAGTGAGGTGTGCAAAAGTCTTTATGTTGGTGGTGTAGAGATTGTATTTGATAAGCCTTGCAGGAAGGAGATGAATACTTTTGAGGATAATGTGTTTGATCTTAACACTGTCCCATCTTCTTTGTTTGAGGATTGCAAGACACCATCTAATGAAAAAACCAATTTTGGAAATGATATGGTTTCTACACATGAAAGTAAATCAGAAAATTTAATGTGTGGCAACCCAAGTTATGTTGTTGAGTTTGATCAAAAGCCTTTGGCGTTGCAAGATTTGAAGGACCAACTGGTGGTTACAGATGAAACAGTGGGGCAAGTGTTAACAAGGGCAAAAGATACTCACAAATACGTTGAAGAACTCGTTTGGGAAGCTCAAATTGAGGAGAGGAAAAGGGGAGTTGCAAGTGGAGTCACTCTTAATCAATTGTACACTATTAGAGAAGCATTGGAAATGATGAAATCAAATTACTTGCAATTGTTGAGGGACAGGGATCTTGTGTACAAGTATGTTGAAGACAAGGAAAAAGAAGCTGATTATCTTTGTTTGCAGTTAAGTATGGCTTACTTTTCATTATACAAAGCAGAAAATTCTATTCCTATCATAGCCACATCCAAGGATCAAGAAAGTAAAACAAGGACAATGGAAATCAAACAAATTGTTGCAGGGATTGATGAACTCCATGGGGATGAAATATTGCATAATAATTCTAGAACTCTCCACATTAGAGAGATTCAGTATGTTGAAAGAGTCTGGAACCCACATCAAGAATTTGAATTCTTAAATCTTGAGGATCAAGTTTCAAATATAGGTGCAATGTGCAGCCATTGGAGAACTGATATAACGGGTAATGAGGGCAGATTTCAATACAATACATTTCAGGAATCAGCAGTTATTGAGGAGCATTAAATGTTGGATGGAGTACATGAAACCTATAAAGACACCATTGAAACGAATGAAGAATATGTGGATACTATGAGTGTTAACAGCAATCTAGTGTCTTGGTATGAGCCTCATACACTATTTGAATCTGTTAATAATGTTGAACATCTTGAATTGGATGAAGATTGGCATGAGATACAAGATGATACTAACGAAAGGTATGAAACAAATGTTGATTTCATGATGCTGAACAGAAGTCTTTTATCTCTATATGATTTTGTTTATCATGAGGTGGTAGATAAAAATCTTAATTTTGACATTGGTAAAGGGTCTCATCTTGTTGATACTCAAAATTTTATGGATAAGGATGAGATAATGTTTATGGGTCCAAGTCACTCACGAGACATGATACTTCATAATGAGTATACTATTCTTCACCTCATGAAAATGCATAACAACAATGTGCACCAAATTGAGGAGGAGTGTTCAGATTTGATTCTTTGGTCTCTTACCTACACATTCATGTTTAATGGATGCTCATGGTGCTGATCATAAAATTCTGACTTTGCATTGATGTTAGCAGCGGATTGTTTGGATTGGTGTGCACATGTTTGTCACTATGGCACTTGGGAATTGAATGTTGATGATATTTCTATCATTAGGGAAGAGTCTACAATCAATTTTTGGTGCACAAACCCTATGCGTACAAGAAGTTTTCTTATTTGCAGCTGCTACTCAAACATCGTAATTCTGATTTCTACAGTTTTGACTGATGAATTGATTAAATTTCAAAATTTGATGATTATATGGTAGCAAAGTATAGAAAAAATTTCAGATATGATTCAGATTTTTTGTATTCTCATGTTGTTAAGTAATGGTTATGATTGGCTGTTCCATGTATTTTTTGATGTTACTTTGTTGATTGTAGCCATTTGGATTTGGTATGAGTTGATGGTTTTTATCAGAGTGGCGTAGCGGCAGCTTGATAGGTTATTTCGAAGATTGGTTTGGGACTCTGGAATCACAAATGGTTCTAGTTTGTTTCAGTCAGGTGGCTTGGCAGTTGTGCTGACATTGCTTGAGGACAAGCAATATTTAGGAAGGGCGGACTGTAATGTCTCCTATAATCAGGGATAAGATCAAGATTTAAAAATGTAAATCATTAAACATAAACCTTAAAACCCTAATCAAGTAATAGAGAACAAAGAAAGCATAAAAATATGAAATAATGCAACATTGTTACCAAAGTCTTCACATGATTATTTAATGGTAGAAAGTGGGAAATAATTAAATAAATATAAATTTATTCAATTACGGAAGACGAGGACATTAGAGACATACTTAAATAAATAGCAATTTATTTAATTAATCAAAGAGGAAATAGAAAGATAGAAATGAATTAATTAAATAAATAAAATTATTTAATTAATAAAAGATTTATGACTTTAGACAATTATTAAATAATTCAAATTATTTAATTATGAAGGACGAAAGGGAAATTAATAAAGTTGTAGGCCTAGGGCAATTTTTAGTGTTTACATCCCCAATTTTATAAGTCAGCATTGTAATTAAATAATTAATTTAATGTTGTCGAAAAAAGCTAAATTATAAATAGACGACTTAAATTAATTATTTAAGTGGAGCAAAAGTAACTTAAGTTAGAAAAGTTGCCGGTATTGGCATGGTGTGATGGTTTATAGGTGGCATTGTTGTTCTTGCCACCAAGGTTCAAACCCCGTTGGGGTGGTATTGTTGAATGGTTGTATCCGGTTCATAGCTCCGGTCAAAAGCGTTTACCCCTTGAATAAAAAAAACTTAAGTTAGAAAAGTTAAATAAATTAAATAAGTTACTTTTGAATTTCAAAAAAGAAATAAGTTAAAGGTGAAAGGGAAAAAAGATGAGAAGACAAGAGGACAGAAGGAGTTACGAAGAGGAAGGAATAAAGATTTCAGGGGAGCAATTTGCAGCTAGGTTGGATTTGGTTTTGAAGAACAGTTTTGTGTGGTTAAACATAGTTCACCACAAAACTTTCTGAGGATGAAACCCTTCACAAAGATTATCATCTCTGGAGTTGAGAGACACTCCCTGGATGACTGTTGACAGTCTCATTTTTAGAGACTGTGTTGGGATTAATTGTGATAAATTAACAAAGTTTGTAATAAGAGGTCTAAATAGAATATGAAGATGTGAGATGAATTACATACAGAATATTAGAATTTTTGAAGGTATGTATAATTCATTTCTATCTGAGGTGGCCAATTCATTGCTTGAGAGGATGGTTCTTTAATTAATCCTATAGTTGCATAGGAGATAAGGAGTTTAATGGACATACAATGTTAAATTCACCGTGGCAATCTCTAAAGAGCCCATTGATGTTGTAACATTTGAAGCCATATCTTGAATTTAATATCTATTGCCAGGAGTATATTGGAGAAATTATACATTCAATGCCGCTTCATATTTTATGGAGTGAATAATATTAAGTTTGAACCCTGCAAATAATTAATTAATTTCAGACGTGATGCAATCTGACCAGGCAAAACTTTGAAGCCGGAGAATAGCCAAACCGTGGGAGTTGAATGCTATATTGGGAGCCTTTCCTTCATACTGTCTTACATTCCAAGACTGCTCGAGCAAAGTTGGAGTCGATATTAATAAAGGGAGCTTATTTCATAGATTTGTCAAAGATATACATCGGTCTACTGGAAGAATTGCTAGGCGCCGCACTTTAATTCCAACTTTCGATGATGAAAGGAGTTCACTAAAGATATCGACCTTCATTAATATTACATGCCTCATTAATTAATATATTCTTGCCATTCCCAATATGATGATAAAGCGTGTCAACAGAGAGTAAAGGATTCGGCATTTGAATTCAAGTCGATGTTAATTTTGGAGGGGCCGATATTCCAATAACCATACACAATGAATACATAGAGAGGTTGTTTGAAGGCAATTATATTAATTCTTTAGTGTTGTATTTCTGAAGGGAGAATTGTCATATGTAAAAATTCAAAGCTCACCACATTGGGAAATTGAAGTGCTATATGGTTGAATTGTTATTTGTCTCAAATTCTTGTGATGTCGTTTCTACATGAGGAGCCGTTTCAATAAAGAAACCTGTCAGGGAGCTTAAGTGGAGGGTTTGAAAGAGAGATATTGGTTTAAAGAAGAATTGTTGGGCGCACAGATTCACATCTCTTTTGCATATGTTAAGGACCCTGAAGCTGCAGTTTCAATTGGATAGGAGTCAATCAAGGGAAGTCAATGTGGGTTGAACAATAGTAGCGACTATAAATGTCATCACACTTATTAAGCTGCACCTACTGAATGGGAGGACTCATGTATGTCAAAGAATAACATTTGAACTTTTGCAAATTCAATGTGCCGTTATATTGAGAAATTCGTGGTAGAGCGAATTTAAATAAGGCATCGCTACTAATATCAATATTGTCTTTTGAGCCGCTTCATTCAAATACTATTAAAATCATATTTGTCAGTTATGGCTCCAATCACGTCTCCGTGATTTTTGTATGTTGTTAATGCTCCAATCTCGCTTTGTAACGCTCTGTACAGTTGCTATTTTTTCTTTCGTTATTTGTTAGTTATGGCTCCAATCACATCTCTGTGATTGTCGATCGCCTTTCCTTGTATTCTATTTATTCATTTTTTCATGTTAATAATATGATTTGATTATTTGAAATTCATCTGCTCTTGCATCTGCAATATGGTAACAGAGCGGGAGATCGAACGGATATTTTAAAATTTTCGATCTT